>JBAMBR010004050.1:0-34268 GCA_037044475.1 Zaprionus obscuricornis
GTAATGCTAAACCCAAATATTGTAAGTTTCAAGCATATAGCTTAAGGAACAAAAAAGTTTTTCATATAAAAACAAAATTTGCAACCGATTATTCCTATGACAGCTATAAGATATATCTGACCGATTTGAACCAAATTTGACAGATATGCCTTAGGCATTGCTAAACCCAAATATTGTAAGTTTCAAGCACATAGCTGAAGGAACAAAAAAGTTTTTCATATAAAAACTCAATTTTCAATCGATTATTCCTATGACAGCTATAAGATATATCTGACCGATTTTAACCAAATTTGACAGATATATCTTAAGTAATGCTAAACCCAAATATTGTAAGTTTCAAGCATATAGCTTAAAGAACAAAAAAGTTTTTCATATAAAAACTCAATTTTCAACCGATTATTCCTATAACAGCTATATGTTATACATCTCCAAACCGAATAATTGTGACTTATATGCAGCTTAGCCAAGTTTCAGTTAGTTAGCTTCAAAACTAAACAATAATCGGCTTAGCTGCACATGCTGTACCTGAAAATATATATATATATTCTGAGTTCTGCCCAAAAAAAAAGGGTATAAAGAGCACACATACTTGAAAGCATTAATTGACGCGTAGCACAGCATAAATGAAATGTAAATAATATAAAAGTTTTGTTAGCAACAACTTACACGATTATGCAGACTAGATATATATATATATATATATATATATAGAGGTATATATATATATATATTTATATTATGCTAAAGATTTGAAATGCAAATGTAAAGAGTTTTACGAGCTGTAGCTGTATGCTGGTAAATAATGAATGAGCGAAGCTCAAGGCGACATTTTGCGATTGTTTTTCTTTTTTTTTTTTGGCATCAGTGGCTTCTGTTTATTTAGGCGCCTTCAATATTATAATATTTTTTTTTTGTTTTTTTTTTTAAGTATGTTTTTACATACATAACTGCATATATATAGTCACTGAGAGGATTTAAGCCTTTCACAGTCGTCACAGTTGGTACAATTGGTAGACAAGAAACGTGATGACATGTCTTAACCTGTGACTGTGTTTAACGTGGCCCAAAACTGTTTTTGTTTTTTTTGTTTTGTTGCCAACTAATGCAAATAAATTGGGTACAGTCACTTGTACAAATAAAACAAACAAACAACTGAAAATAATAGCAACAACAATAACAACAATGACAACTACAACAGGAACAACAACGGCAAAAAGAATGCGCCAAATTGTCAGCATGCTCATCATCTGCAAAACGCAAGTGGAAGTCGAAGTCGAAGTCAAAGTCGAAAACATTGTTTGTTGTTGTTGTTGTTACTGTTGTTGCTTGCGTTGTTTTCGCCAAAATCATCGTAAAAACTTTAACAATAATTCTCAATCATCATGCTCATCATTGTCATCTCGTCATTGTATCAAGATTTACTCGATGCGTTTGAACAACGCTTAACTAATGATTTCTGTGACATTATTATCCCACAACAACAACATAAATAAAGTACATACAAAACACACACACACAAAGAAACACACACATACGCAAATGAACGACACTGCAAATACACTATATATTGCAAGTCGTAACTGCAAATGCAGCAATTGCAAGAAGTTTAGCAGAAAGATAAAGTGAAACTATGAGAAGAAAAAATCAAAATAATAATAAAAAATTGAATAATAATAGTTCAAATATGAGAATAATAGTTACGTAAATTAATAAAATTAATAAAATTAATAAAATTAATAAAATTAATAAAATTAATAAAATTAATAAAATTAATAAAATTAATAAAATTAATAAAATTAATAAAATTAATAAAATTAATAAAATTAATAAAATTAATAAAATTAATAAAATTAAAAATAAAATTATTAAAAATAAATAAAATGAAAAGAATTAACAAAATTAATAAAAATTGATAAAATTTGTAAAACTGATAAAATCAAAAAATTGATAAAATGAAGAAAAAATAACAAAAATAATAAAGTCCATAATCAAATTTATACTATTTGTAAAATTTATAAAATTCTTAAAATGATTAAAATTAATTAATTAATTTAAATAATAAAATTATTGAGATAAATAAAATAAATACAAAAATTATACAACTTTTAAATTAAAAAATTACCAAATTTGTTCGGGCTTATAAATTAATAATAAAAATAAAAATTAATAATTAATAAAAATGATTAAAATTCATAAAATTTAATAAAAATAAATAATTAATAAAATTAAATTTAATTAATTAACAAAATAAAATTAAATTATTTTAAATTTCAAAATAATAATAAATAAATAAATAAATAAATAACTAAGCAAAGCTGATTGAAAGTAACAAGCTGCGCATAGAAATAACTAGAACTCGACTCTCATAGACGCTGAACTTAAGGGTAAATAAATCTGTTAAAAATGTTGTTGTTTTTCGGTGTTGTCGCTGTTGCTGTTGCTGCTGCTTGTCATTTGTTGTTGTTATTGTAGTTGTAGTTGTTATTGTGCTACCGTTCGCTGTTTTGTTGCTGTTCTCGTTAAACTTTTGCATGTTTCCTCTTTGGCAACTGTCAATGTTAAGCTGGAAACTTGAAAACTTCAACAGCAAACACAAATTGTTGTTAGTGCTGTTGTTGTTGTTGTTGTTACTGTTGCTTGTTGTTGCTTGCGCTTTGTCGATTTGTAATGATTTTAATGCCAAGCATAAACAATTATTTTCAATTCAATTGCAACACATTCTTTTGTTATTTCTACAAAGCCAATGGCCGCCATTTGTTATTATTGTTGTTGCTGTTGCTGCTGCTGCTGTTTGTTGCTTTACTTTAGTTGCAATTGTTATTGTTGTATATTGCTGCCTAGTCGATTGCAGATGCAACAGATGTTCACTGCATCAAAGAACTGCTGTCAGCTCAGCCGATCAGCGGTACAATTAGCGGCAACAAAAGCTACGCAAAAGGCTGAGTGATTGAGGCAGCAGCGGCAGTGGCGGCAATGACTCAGGCATAGGCTGAGAAGCAATGTGTGGCAATGTGTGGCTCAGTGTAGTTCAATGTTTATCAGTGTGTGGCAGAGTCTATACAATAGATTTATGCTATTCAGGCCTATAGTATTGATAAACTGTCAATCAATCATTGAGTCAATCTTTCAATCAGTCACTCAATCATACAGCGCTGCTCAGTTAAGCTGAACATAACTTAACACACAGCTGAACTCAGTCACTCAACTCAGCTGGCAGTCAGCTGAAACTTTAGACTCGCGTGTCAAGCGTCAAAGTTCGTTGCCTAAGTCTTTCGTTTTGATTGAAAGTGCTTAAACAGCTGATTTTCTTACTGTCACAATTGCTCAAACTCTCTATCTCTTTTACTCTCACTTTGTTAATTATGCAATACGCTTGTCAAAAAAAAAAAAAAAAAGCAACTGTCTGCTCAAAGTTTAAAGCCACCTGCCACATGCCACACGCATGCATAATGCGTCTTGACGTTTTTCAGGAACTTCACAAAAAAAAAAAACAAAAAAAAACTACAAATAAAAATTCGTTCGCGTTCAGCATAAATAATGTGAATAATGTGAATCAAATACTATTTGAATATGATGAATAATATGAATAATGTGCGTATTCATTTTCAAAAGGCAACCGCCCGCATTGCAGCGACCTGACCAACACAAAGTCAAGCATCCGTTAGATCCATTAAGTAGACTAAGTATATAATCCAATTCCAGCACACACACACACACACACAAAGCCAGTCAGCAGGCAGACAGACATCAGACAGACAGACAGACAGCAGGCAGACTCTTGCTATTGATGTAGCATGCTGCAATTGACAGCTCGATCACTGTTCGTGTATGAATTCTGCATTGTAAGAAAGCTAAAGTTGAATATGCTCGACTGCAAGATACCGGATCCTATAGAAAATTGCATAACTTTTATGTTTATCATGCGATCTGCTTGAAATTTGGACAGTTCATTCACATTACTCTACATTCTTCGTGTGCTAAAATTCATATATCGAAGCTTTTGAGCTTTGCGCTTGTTATGCACTTGATATAAAGGCTAGGAGGCATAGTCATAAATCCAAAAGAATGTTGAGTTGTCTGCAACAAGTGTGAACACTGTAACAAATTTGAAGGCGCTAGCACTTGGAATTTCCGATATCCAGGGATTTATAGGCTAGGATACATAGTCATAAATCCAAAAGAAAGTTGAGTTGTCTGCAACTAGTGTAAGCACTGTAACAAATTTGAAGGCGCCAGCACTTAGAATTTCCGAGATCCAGGGATTTATAGGTACAGACGGATAGTCCGATATGCTCCAAAAGTAATTGCTGTTGTTGCTGCGCTAGTATATAGAAGCTTATGAGCATTGCCACGCCTTCTTTGCTGCTCTTATAAAATGTATATACTCGCTTTACTCCACTGGCTGCCGGGTATAATAAAATCTCTATGTGCTTGCGCATCCCTTCAATCTGTCAAAGTTTTTGATGCGGCACTCGAGCTGCAACGCGCTTTGAAGACACATTCTTCAATTCTTTTCAATTTGTGCTCAATTTTTTAATTTTTATATGCAAAATAACGACTAAAAAATACTCTACAAAATATTGAAATTGTTAAATTTTGGAAGAAACATAAAATATAAAATAATATTAGGAAATATAATTTAATTTTTTTTATAAAATTATGCTTAATATTTTGCAAAGATAATGACAAAGTTGTAATGCACTTTGTGATGCTGCTGCTGCAGTAGCTGCTTGTTAATGTTGATGATAATGTTGATGATGATTATGATGATGATGATTATGTTTGTGATGATTACTCATGTCAATTATTATATAAGACAGCTGCTTGTTGCTGCCAATGCAGCTAGTGCCACTGCTGCTGCTTCTGCTGCTGCTGCTTCTGCTGCTGCTGTCATCGGTATCTCTGTGTGTCGGCATGCAGCGAAAGCCTCAAAAGAGTCAAAACTAAAACCAATGAAAAAAATAAAAAAAAACTAAATGCAATTGATTTTTTGTTGTATAATTTCTATAGCGCTCAGCCGGCGGGCTATGCTGTCGGCAGCTGCATTCAATTTATTGAAGATGTGCGGTGCTTTATTGCTGCCACTATTTGAGAGACGAGATGAGATGAGATGCGATGAGTCCAGAGACTCAAAATGCCAAACATGCCATGCCATGCCATGCCTCAAGTTGCTCTACCACGAATTGCAAATACAACGAAAATACAACGACACAAAACAACGAAACCTCAAGCATCATGAGTCGAGTTGTTTAACGAGCTGACAACGACAATGCGACACAGAGAAACACTGACACTTACACTCACACACACACACACACACACACACACACACACACACATGCATACAAATGTTTCTCATGAGTTTCGCAAAGAAAAAAAAATAAAGAAAAAAAAAATCAAAGACTTAAGACACGAACTTTTTTTTTTTCTTCTCTTCTCTTCTCTTCATTTTTTTTTTTTTTCTTTTGTTACAGTGGCAAACAACGGCAGCGACGCCGATGACGGCGATGGCGGCAAAAATAAATTTATAGGGCGCGCTCGTGTCATAAAATTTATCAACCATGATCTAAATTACAATGTGAGCTTGCGTTTTTATACCCTTGCCAAAGGTATATTATGTTTGCTGCAGCATGCAGCTGTAGGCGTAACAGTTCACATGCAATTTACATGCATACATACTATTATATAATATATATATTCTTGATCAGCATGAGTTGACAAGTTGATTGTCATTTAATTTGAAATTTAGCTAGCTAAAAATTGGCATACATTTAAATTACTGCTCTATGTTGTATATAAGTCGAAAGTTGACGTAAAAAATCACTATAACATATAGCTGCCATAGGAATGATCGGTTGAAAAATGTATCTTTATATGAAAAACTTGTTTGTTTTTTGAGATATTTTGTTGAAACTTACAGTATTTGCGTTTTACAACGTTTAACAGATGTCTGTCAAATTTGATTCAAATCGAACAACTAAAACATATAGCTGCCATATGAATGATCGGTTGAAAAATGTATCTTTATATGAAAATCTTTGATGTTTTTTAAGATATCCTATTGAAACTTATAGGATTTGCGTTTAATGCCAAAGTTTATGCCTCATAGAAATTTGATCTAAATCAGACTACTATATCATATAGCTGTCATAGAAATGATCACTTAAAAATTGAATTTTTGTATAAAAAAATTTTTTATTTTTTAAACTATTCCGCTGAAATTTAAAAGATTTTCATTTAATGATAACATAAATGTCTCATATAAATTTGATGCAAATCGTATTACTATATCATATAGCTGCCATAGAAATGATCGCTTGAAAATTGAATATTTGTCTGCTCAACTTTTTGCTGTGCAACTTGGCAAGTGTATGAAAACTTCGTTTGGCCTTAAATAAATTTTGCTTTCTTATTGTTATTGCTGTTATTGCTTTTGCTCTTTTACTCTACTTTGCTGATATATATATATATATATATTTATATTTTTATTTTTTTTCTGCATCTGCTTCTACTTACAGCTACGTTTTCATCTTTCATTATGAGCTTGTACTTATGTATATAAATTGTTGATTTTCATATTGTTTGTGATGATTTTAACGCTTGTTATTCATTATCTGTTGTTGCTGCTTTGCTCACAAAGGACTTGCAAATAATAAATTAAATTTTTCTCTCTCTCTCTCTCTCTGCCTGTCTCTCTCTCTCTATCTGTTTGTCAGCGCAATGAATTTACTTCAATCAGTTGTCACATTTTTGCATCTTCAGCTGTGGCAACACGCTTTGTCGCTCATTGCTTTCAGGGACAACTTATTGTGGCAGCCAAGCTAAGACATACTATAAATTATGTTACAGTAGCATGGCATAGTGCACAGTGGAATGTAAATTCTTGTTGCAGCGCTCAAAAAAAAAAACAAACATAACTTTTACTCATGTTGTTTAAATATTGCAGCGAACGCTTGTAGTATGAATGCATGTTTTACAATTGTTGACTTTCTATTGCATTGTGGGAGTGTGGGAGGCGTGGAGAGAGAGAGAGAGAGAGTAGACAAAAGGACAAGCCAAAAAAGAAAAAGAAAAAATAGAAAAACTGTCAATTTGGAATAGAAAAATTGTGAAGCACAGCGAGAGTTTGTTTTTTTGTTTTGTTTTTCAGCTGCAAGCGAAAGTGAAATTGTCTCTCTCTTCTCTCTCTCTCTCTCTCTCACTCTTTGTGTGTGTCTGTCTTTGCCACATGTGGCATGCAAATTGAAAAATACTTGTAAATGTTGACAATTTTTGCATAGTAAATCGAAAATAAGTAAACTGACAAACAGCAACAACAACAACAACAACAGTAACCGCAACAACAGCAACAGCAGCAGCAGCACGAAGCAGGAAACATTTTGTGCGACTGCAGACTGCAGACTGCAGACTACAGACTTCAACTGTGATTGCTTTGGCTGCATCAAAACATTGAGAGACGCTAGTGAAACGTTAACCGGCCATGAAAGAGGAAATCAATGTTGCTGCTGCGACTGCGACTGTGGCTGAGACTGAGACTGTGGCTGCGACTGTGGCTGCATAAAAGCAGCCCGAAAAAAGAAAAGAAAAGTCGCACGCTTTTACTGCAAAAAACCCAATTTCACTTGCCGTCCACTCAATTGCGTTAGTTATGAGTGTAGCAGCAACAACAACTAGAGCAACAACTAGAGTAACAACAGCAACAACTAGAGCAACAGCAACAGCAGTAACTATCAAGAGTCCAAAGAGACAACATAATCATGCCAATTGACAAAATGTGTCAACAGCAACAGCAACACTAACAAACGCAACTGCAATTGCAGCTAGCACAGCAACATCAACAACTGCAACAACAGCAACAACAACTGCGAAAGGCGTATACAAAAAGAAAAGGCGTGAAAAGGAAAGCGTACAGTGCGCTAAGCTGAGCTCAGCTGAGTTAAGTTGAGCTGCACTGTATTTCAATTGCAATTGAAATGCCACAACAAAATTTCCTGTTGACTAAAAGCGCGTAATTTGCTCCCCTCAAATTGTTGATATCTATTGCTGTTGTTGCTGTGGCTGCTGCTGCTGCTGTTGTTGCTGTGACTGCTGCTGTTATTGCTGCTGCCATCGTTGCTGTTGTTGATGTGGCTGCTGCTGCTGTGGCTGCTGTTGTTGCTGTTGTTAATATTGCTGATATTGCTGCTGCTGCCATCGTTGCTGTTGCTGCTGTTGTTGGCATCGACTGCCGTCGCAATTTTTCAACATTTGTAATTATTGAATTTCTTTGATGACATCAGCGGCGACTTCCTGTCATTTTTGATTTCATTTCGTTAATGTGCTATTAATTTGCATTCGCATTATGTGGCAGCAACAAGTTGTTGCTGCTGCTGTTACTGTTGCTGTTACTGTTGCTGCTATTGCTAATTAGCTGATGTTTGCTGCTGTTGGTTGTTACAACAGCAAACTGTCTTGCTGCTTGCCAAACAGACATTGCTTGTACCTTTATCTCTCTCTCTCTCTCTCTCTCTCTCTCTCTCTGTTACTGTGCAATAATTTTTGTTTAATTTGCATAACTTTCGGATCAAAACATTTTCATCACAATTTTATTCATCAAGAATCTTCAATGAACCGGTTCATAAAGTGGTTCACTTGAACTTAGTCAGCAAAATTCTTTAGCATTGCATTTTTGCATTTTCATCAATCATCGTTATTTTTTTTTTTTTCTTTTATGAATATCAAATGATGATGATAAATTGTGTTCAAATATTGAAAGTGCAAAGAATCAATGAAGTTTATGCGGCAAAACTGAAGTAACAGCAGAAGAATGTGATGAAGAATGAACAAAAAGAAGATGATTTTAAATTCAAAGAAGTATCAGCAGTAAATAAGCTAGCGAACATTGATTATGCTCGACTATAAGTTACCCGATAGTCATGTGCTAACTAGTTATTGAGGAACAGGGAAATTTGTTTATTTTATAGCTTGCATATTTATCATGCGATCTGCTTGAAATTTATAAAATAAATTCATTTTAGGACACATTCTCAGTGTGCAAAAATTTGGATATTTAACTTTAAGCTTGAGCTTGTTTTGCGCTATTTTATAGGCTTTTGTTTGCTTTCAGTGAGCGCTGGTGGGCGTGGCAAAAATCCAAAAAAAAGCCCAAGCTATCTACAACTATAACAAACACTTTGCAACAAATTTGAAGTCGCTAGCTATAATAGTTTACGAAATCCAAGGGTTTATAAGTACGGACCGACGGTCCGATATGCTCCAAAAGTAACTGCTGATGTTGTTGCACTTGAATATATATACTTATGTGCACTGTCACGTCTTCTCATGTGCGTTACAAACATTTGCTGCTTTGATAGAATGAATATACCAGCTTTACGCTTAAATTACCGGGTATAAAAAGAGAAGATGATTTAAAATTACAGCGTTTTTTTTTATTTTGGGAATGTAAAGACTTAAGCTGCAAGGGGCAGGGGGCAAGGAGACTGCATTTAGATGAAGGGGAAGTTAAGGAAAAGGAAAGGGAAGCGGGATGTGGGATGCGGGATGCGGGAAGTTGTAACATTTTGACAGCGCATTGCATAAATTTTTGTAATGATTTCAGATGCTTGACGCAAGCTGATGTTGCAAGCAAACAGCCAGCAACAAGAGGCAATAGACAGCGAGTGTCATTGACTAATGTTGCATGAAGCGCATAAAGCACAAGCATAAACCACAATAACCAAAATGCAATCTAAAGCTAAGCAAAAGCAAAACAATAGAACAGCACAACAAACTCTAACAAAAAAACAAAAACTGAATGTTGCTTGCGCCTGTCTGCTGTTGCTGTTGCTGTTGGCAGTCTATGTTTGCTGTTGCTGCAACAGCTTCTGCGGTTTCCGATGTGGCCCAGCCCCAAATGCTTCCAGTGCCAGTGCCGTTTGCTCAGACATCGGCATAGTTTTTCTTTTTTTTTTCTTCGTTGCGCTGTTGTTTTGATGACTTTAACTATAATTTAATGCAGCTTTTGTGTGTGTGTGTGTGTGTGTGTGTGTGTGTGTGTGTGTGTGTGTGGCATGCAACCATACAAAGTCATCTTCAGCCCGTTGTCGAAATGTGAATAGGTTGACAGGGTCAGGCATTAACTCTATATTGTCTATAGGGCGCCGAGTCACTGAGTATACTGCACTGCAAGCAGTGGCAGTGTCAGGGGGCATAGTCTGGCTGTGACAGCAGCTGAAAGCGTAAAGGGGACAGTGGCAAGTAGCAGGTTGCATTGGCAGTGTGCAGGGGGGGAACAAGCTGGGTCGACTCTCAACTCTCGACTCTCGACTCTTGACTCTGTCGACTTTGTTGTCTGTCAGTTTGTGTTTTGGTTGGCATGTGGCAATTAATTTGAGGCAGCTGCGGCACGGCTTGACATTTGCGGCAAACGTGAAAGGGCGCCAAATTTTTGTTACAATAGAAACATTTTGTCGCAAGACACCTACAACAAAAGGCCGATTGCATTGGCCGATCGCCTCAAAACTGCCCCTAACCCCTGGCCCCGGCCGCTTACCTTCCTTCCTCTCATAACACTCCCCAATGTTTGGTGGCTAGGTGGCAAAGTATTTGCTGTTGCCCCTCAATCAGCGTTGCCGATCAATTTAACGCAGTCAATGTGGCAACAACGGCAACAACAACAAAGGCAACAGCAACGGCAACAGCAACGGCAACAACAAAGGCAACAGCAACGGCAACAGCAACGGCGGCGGCAGCGGCAGAGACATCGATGCGCTGTGGCGTGCCAAAATATTAAATGGCACAAGCTGAGAACGAGAGGAAACGAGCAAGCGACAGACAGAGTGAGAGAGAGACAGATAGAGACAGAGTAAGAGACAGAGAGAGGCAGGTAAAAGGAGAAAAAGAGATAGATAGAGACTGAATGAGAGAGACAGAGAAGGAGAAACAGAGGAACAACAAGAGAGAGACTAAGATATACAGAAACAGAGAGAGGAAGAGGGACATAAAGAGATACAGAGGGAGAGAGAGAGAGAGAGAGAGAGAGAGAGAGAGACAAGCAGCTAGTGATAAAGCTGCTAAAGCTAGAAATAGAAACAAAATTATGACGAAGAAGTGAAGAAAAACGAGGATGACGGGGCAAAATAGGAAAGGAGACGACGGAGAGGAAGCTCTGACAAAGGCAAAGACACAAAAAAATAAAAAAAAATATCAACGAAGAGGAAGAAGCAGACGAAAACCAAAGACGACGATGGAGCGACCACTTGCCACAACGGCAAGTAAAGTCACAAAAAAAAAACAACAACAGCAGCAACAACAACAGCAACAACAACAACAACATAGCATTCAACTTACCAGATCGGGCTTGTCTTAAACAGTTTATTTATTTTTGGTTTTTTTTTCGGGTTTTTTTTTCGCCTCTTTTTTTTTTGGCTTTTTGTAAATGTCAGGAAAAATATTGCTTAAAAACAAAAACAAAATCTTAGCATTCCACAGCGGCAACATTTAATAGACAAAATAGGTTATTAAATATAGACAACCCCCCCCCCCCCTCCTCACTCCCAAGAAGCAAAAACGAACCGAACCCAAACGAAGCAAAAGTTAGACAAGACGAAGTTAGCTAAGCCAAAACTTAGCCACAGCAAGTCACAAGAAGCGGCAACATGCCCTGCCTTTGCTTCATTGAAGAAGCTACAAAAGTAAAATTTCAACTATTGCCCCTCCCTCAACAACTGGAGCCACAAATAGTGGCTCCCACGTCTTCAAAATAGTTGCAGCAACCAGCTGCAAATATTTACGAATGCCGCATAAATTTTACATTTTTAATACCCCCGACACTCATTGGGGAATAGACTTGTGTACAGTTAATAAATATGGTAAAAAAAAAACAAAAACAAAAATCAATAAAAAAAATATAAAAAAATTGTATTTTTCCATTACAACGACTACTTTACGGGGTATCTGTTAGTCTAGTGAATTTTTTATTTATTTTCAATTTTTTTTTTTTTTTTAATTTACAATTCGTTTTGCTTGTTCAAGGTTTATGTTGTTAGTCTTTGAATATATATATATTTTTTTTTGATATTTTTGCAAAAGAAAAAAAACAAAATAAAAGCTATTGAAATATTTCATGACTGGGAAATTTAACGCCTTCAATTGATTTTTGGTAGCATGGGAAATTCTTTATTATGATCTGTGAAATTGTTTGTTATACAGAAATTGTTGAGTCAGGCATGTCTCTCTTCATCTTCTTCTATCTCTCTCTCTCTCTCTATCTCTCTCTCTCTATCTCTCTCTCTCTATCTCTCTCTCCAATAATTTTCTTGTTACTTTTTTCACTCTCGTCTTTCTGTGTCTCTTACTTACTCATTATCTTTCTCATCTCTCTCTCTCTCTATCTCTCACTCACTCATTCTGTCTCTCATCTCTCTCTGTCCCTCACTCTCTCGTTCTTTCTTTCTCTCTCTCAGTCTCTCACGAACGATCTCTTTCTCTCTTCGATTCTCTCACACTCACTGAATCTCTCTCTTTGTGTCTCTTTCGCTCACTGTCGCTGTCCCTCCATTTAGCTGTTCTTCATCACTGTCTCTCCATCTGATTCTTTCTCTCTCTCTCTTTCTCTCTCTGACTAATTCTCTCTCTATCTCTTTCTCTCCCTCTTTCTCTCTTATTGCCTCTCTTTCTCTCTCTCTTACTAATTCTCTCTCTATCTCTTTCTCTCTTATTGTCTTTCTCTCTCCTCTCTCTCTCTCTCTCTCTCTCTCTCTCTCTCTCTATTTCTTTTAATCACTGTCTCACGCTCTTAATTTGCTGCTTCTTAATTTTGTTTCTCTTTCTTTTTCGCTCTTTCCTTCACACTCTCAATTTCATGCAATGTTTCTCTTTCTCTTCCTCTGTCACTATCTATCTTTCTCACTCATTCCCTGTTTCTCTTTCCCTTGTCTCCCTCAATCTCCTCCTCTTATTCGCTCTGTCTCCCTCATTTTCTTGTTTTCTCTCTCATCCTATTATTCTCGCTCTCTAGCTCTATCTCTTTCTCTCACTACTTCTCACTCCCTTTCTCTCTCTCATTTCTCTTACTCTCACTAAGTTTATCTTATTTATTAACTAGCACTCTCTCCCTCTTCCTCCCTCTTCCTCACATTTATACACATACTCACTCAGTATCTCTCTCTCTCACACACTATCTCTCCCTCTCTCTCTGTCTATAAATTCCAATGATAAATATCAAATTTAATAAACATAAAATTGACATTTCATAATTTATTGCTCTTGCTCATTGATCAATATTTTTTAAATTTATGCAACTGCTGGAAGAGCAATGTCGACGTAGAAAAGAGATAGAATGAGGGGGCGGGGGGAGGGAAGTTAGGGGGGCGGTTGGGTTAAATAATGTAGCAACTGCATAATAAATGTCCTATGACTGTCACAGCACTGTCAAATGTCAACGAAATGTCAGTTGCATGGCCACATGGCAACGATTTGTGCGCTTCTAACAGATCATTGATCGTTTATCGGCGAACAACGATCAGCGATCAGCGATCAGCGATCGACGATCGACGATCAATGATCAATTGATCGATGATCGATGAACGTTAGAAGTTAAATGAACAGTTCGACAGACAGAAAGAGACACTCGACATGGAAGCTTAAAGCGATTGATATTACAATGACCTTGACTTTCAATATAAATAACAACGAGACAATCAGCGAAATGTCATAGTTTAATAATTGAAATAGAAAGAAAGACAGAAAGACACTGAGAGAGAGAGAACAAGTAAGAGAGTGAGAAAGAGATAAGTAAATGAAAACAAAAGTTAATAAATAAATAGGCAAAAGCATAAAAAGATGACAAAGACGACAAGTGAAACGAATTGAAATTGAAATTGAATTGAAATTGAAATTGAAATTGTAGTTTGAAGTAAAGTCAAGTAAAAAGTCAAGTCAATCATTTTGGACATGCTGTACAAATTTGTTTATTTTATACATATTTATCCGGTTTATCCGGATAGGGACAATCTATAGAGCAATTGCTGTATTAGATCTCTTTGCCAGATGCTATAGCACGCAACAAATAACAATCGATGATGTTTTTTTTTTTTCTCTGTTTTCAAGGCTAAGCTTTGCTCGATTCTAACAGTTCAACAACAATGTTAAAAATAACTAAAAAAAAAAAAAAAAAAGAATCTTAAAACTGAAAAAAAAAAATAAATAAATATATAGACAAATATCTTTATATATTGATATTGATATGAAAAATTAATCACCAAAAAAATTGACAGACAGACAAACAGAGACACTGTGTGAGTGAGAGAGAGAGAGAGATAGATACATACGCATATACTTGAGTTGAGAACTAAACAAATTACAAACAATTGCCATTAAAATATATTTTCATTAACGTTTAATTGAGTCGAGAGTCAAAATGTCTACAGCTTCTAGCATCTAGAGTCTAAAAGTCGAAAGACAAGAGTCGTCGAGCGTCAAGCTTCGAGCGTCTAGCAATCAGAAGCATAACATTGAGATGACAGCGTGCGTGACACGTTGCCAAAATGTTCTCAAAGCACATAAATCGCAAATATACAATTTTTTTTATTTTTTTTTTTGTTACATATTCAATTCTTGTCTCTTGCCGCTCTACTGCCCAATGTTAGTTGATAGCTGATAATTATAGTCAAAAGTCTTGCTCATGTCTCAAGAGATTTTTGTTATTCGCCAAAAAGCCAATGACCAAAGTTTGTCAGCGTCACCGTCACCGTCAGCGTCGTCGAGTGTGATTGATTGATGTACATATATACGATAAGCGGCAGGGCAGACTGTACGATATAATGGAGATTGTGGTACTACTGCTGCTGCTGCTGCTGCTGCTGCTACAATTGCTCTACAGTTCATTGAAGTATAAGGCCCACTCACAAGTCAAGAGACTGCTCTGCCAACCCCTCCACCACCCCCACTTTTGTTCACTATGCTGGCGCACCCAAATTTGGCGATTCTAAGACCAACAACAACAACAATAACAACAACAAGTACAACGACGTCCACTTAAGCGCCCGCCGCTGAGATCAATTTGAGGCGATAAGATTAGAGGGCGGCCAAGCGAATTGTATATGAAGCCAATTGAACGCCCACAGCGTCTGAGATTGTGATACCAAAAAAAAAAAACAAAAAAAAAAAAGTACAAAAAAAAATAAAAAAAAAAAAACTATAAAAAAAAATTTACTTGCTATATAGAAGCATCGGGCATTTCTCAATAGGGAACTATGCACAGTGGTACAAAATACATATTAGAACTTTTCAACAGCCTAATAAGAATTTATATGGGAAAAATTAAAAAAAAAAATTCCCAAGATATATAAATGATTATATGGCAGTTTTATAATGAATTATGGTATATATTTTGGTTATTACGATTTTTGATATATTTTATATTTTTATATATAAATTTTTAATTTTTTTAAATTTATAAATTTAAAAAATATAAAATATTTTTATATATTTTTAGATTTCTTTTCTGATCTGATCTTTGACTGATTTACTGTAAGTATTTATATGTCAATATAACTTTATTATCTGTATGTTTCTATATCTTAATATGTCTGTATATCTCCATAATTCTATTGCTCGATATCAATATATATATACATATATACCTATATCTTCTTATTTTAATTTTACTTTCTATCTCTATGTCTCTGTACATGTATGTATTTTCATCTCTAATAATACTCGCTATCTATATACAGTAGAATCCGGTTATAACGACTCTGCTTAAAGCGTCCGTCCGGTTACTGCGACTAAAACTCGTTGACTTGATTGGTTCCCATGCAAACTTATAAATACAAACTACTTTCGGTTAGTGCGTCTTCCGGGTATAACGACGTAAAATCGTAGGTCCCTTGAAAGTCGCTATAAGCGGAACCTACTGGAGTTGGAGTTATTTATATGCATGTAGGTTAGAAATGTAAAGATATGAAAAATTTTATAGAGATATAGATCTATGGAAATAGGATGATATAAAAATATGCTTTTAGAGTTATTTATATATAAGTAAACCCATTAAAATATAGAAATATATAGATACAATATATGTGAAGAAATAAAGAATTAAAGATATGAATATATGTATTAACACATATATATATATATCTCGATCTAGATCTATATCTCTATAAGATTTTTCATATGTTTACATTTCTGACCTACATATATATAAATAACACTAACTCCATATCTCTGTATATCTTCCTATTTCCAAAGATCTATACATCTATAATATTCTCCATATCGTCACATGTCTATATCTACATCGATCTACATATATATAAATAACACCAACTGCATATCTCTCTATATCTTCCTATTTCCATAGATTTATATCTCTAAAATATTTCATAATTCTATATATCTTCATAGATTTATATCTACATATCATTATAATGTCTGCATATATCTTCATATATAGTTATATCTCTCTCTCTTTATCTGAATATCTTTCTAACACTTCATAAATCTATAAATCTCTGTCTTCATATTCCTGCATCCCTATATCCTGTATATTTTCACATCCGCATATATCTGCATATATTTTATATATCTTGATGATCATTTCTATAACTTCATTCAATCATTTCTTTACATCTCCATGATCTCTTCAATATCTGCATACAATTTTATACAATTTTCATATTAATTTGCAAATTTTTTGCTGCTTAATAACAAAATTATAATTTGCAAAAATGTTCATGCAATTTATTGCCACTGTGCAGCACCGTAAGCAGTTTAGCATAAATACTTCTTTGTGCGCTATGCCATTGTATGTATATCTCAGTATATGTATATGTATGTGTATGTGTATGTATTATTCAGTGTGTAATTTTCGTTGTGCGCAGAAATAAATGCTTTTGTAGTCCGTATGCGATTGCTATGTAGAGAGTATGTACAATGTGCTTGTATCTTACATACAAATAAGGAAGCAATTTGCTATGGCTTTGAGCTGGCTACGAGCTGGCTTTGGGCTGGCTGGCTGGCTTTGAGTAGGAAACGAAACTTAAGCCGAAACAGAGCCGCAGAGTTGTAGATTCAAAAGTTGTGGACAAATTATGCTTGGGCATCGGCGTCAATATTAACGGCGAAGCGACGCGACGTAGTGCGACGCCAACACAATAAATGCTTGGCAAAACGAAAGACTTAGGCAACGAACTTGCTTTTAAGAATTTTCGCTTTTATTATTATTCTTATTATTATTCTTTTAATTTTTTTTTCTGATTTTGTTTCGTTTTTCTATTATTTTGCTTAGCATTCATTTATTATAAGCCAGGCTGCCACATGCCACATGCCACATACTATAAGTTGTGCTTGAAAGCCAACGCAGAGTTTGTCACACAAAAGCCTCATTGCAACTTTGGCAACTGGCGCAAAACTTATTGTTATTTTTATTGTTATTCTTATTGTTGTTGTTGTTGTTGTTGCTATTCCTGCTGCTGGCACATGTCAAGGACAGAAAACACTGATGGGCTGGCGTGGGCAAAGGTGAGCTTAAGTCCAAAATGCACAGCAACAGCAATAACAATAACATGCTGCCTTCAATTTTGCATAAACAACAACAGCAGCAGCAGCAGAAACAATTGAAAATGCTTAAGCAAACAGTTGCATATCGTTAAGTTTAAGATTAAACAAACGTTGGGCATTGGGCGCATTGCGTTTCAGTTACAGTTGCAGTTGCAGTTACAGTTGGCAATTTGAAGTTGCAATTGCATTTGAAGTTGACGCTGCCCAATTGAAGTTACCATTGCAGCATTGTTCATGGCGCGCCACAGTGGGTCAGTCTGTCAGTCAGTCAGACAGCAACAATAACAACAACAACAACAAAAACACTTCATATTTCTGCATATATATCAACTTGGCGTAGTTCAATTGTTGTGGGTCGCTCTTATCGCGATTAGCTGACGTTTGCATCGCTGCTTGCTGCACAGTGTCAAAAGATTAGCATAAAATGCAATAACAATTTAGCTTAGTAAATGAATTAAAGTATTAAATTTTAGTAGCTATTAAAATGCCAAATGCAAATTATCTAAAAAAACAAAAAAAAAAAAAACAAATAAAATTGTTTACACAAATTAGTTAAATTGCCCACTGTGCACATTGTCTATGCATATAAATATTACAAGATAAGTACATAATGTTTTCTGTAAATATTTGCTAAATTTTTTGTTTTTTGTCTTGTTTTTTTTTATTGATTTGCCATTGTTCGTGGTAGAGAACTCGAAATGGAACTGAAAACTTGGCCTCATCGATCTTACAAGCAACAATCTCAGGGCTATCTCTCCTTCTCTCTCTCTCTCGCTCTCTCTCTCTGTCTGTATGTGAACATTAGGTAAATGTTTACCTATAGTCGTCGACTGTTACATCATCATGAACATCATTGCGATGCCTCGAATCGCATCGTGAGCGAAGAAGACAAAGCCTAATGAACTTCCGTTTTGCCAATGATTTTCTGTGTCAATTGCCAATTAAACATTTTGTGACTGACTGTGAAGCTAAAGAAGACAAAACTAAAACTAAAACTAAAGAAAGACGTTAAGACACATTAAAGACATAAAGACTTTAAGAAAAGAAAAGCAAGAGAAGACAAGACAAGACAAGAAAACAATGCAAAATACAGGCCTCTAATGGTAATAAAGAGTTACGTGAGTTCAGGCAGAAGACATTGAAGACATTTTGTTAACTTGGCTAAAACAAACGTTTCTATGTAGGGCAACTATTATGATGTAATCCACATCCATACATACATATATATATAAAACTTTACTTTATAAATCTTATAATTTTTTATAACAATTTTTTTTATATTTTGGTTTTTCTTGAGAATTTAAATAAATTTTTATAACCAGCAGGCATAAGGTAACAATGGGCAGTAAGTGTATGTAACAGACAACAGTAGGCGTGGCAGTGCTCATAAAGTGCATATATTCTAGCGTAGCATTAATAGCAAAAGTTGGTGCAATTTTTGGAGCTTATCGGACTGGTCGTCCGTACATATAAATTCCTGGATTTCGAAAGCTATATGAGCTAGCGACTGCAAATTTTTTGCCAAGTGTTGGTAGTAGTTAAAGGCTGCTTATATATATTTTGGATTTTAGCCACGCCCACTATCACCTGCAGTAAGTGAACAAATGACTTTAAAACAATGCAGAGCAAGCGCAAATTTAAAGTTAGTTATGCGAATTTTAGCAGACTGAGAATGTGTCTCAATGTGATGGTACTCTGAAAATTTCAAGCACTACGCATGATAAACATGCAAGTTATGCAATTAATAAAATTCCCTGATACACATACAGCATTGGGTATTTCATAGTCGCGTAAACACTTAAGTGTCAAATGCTTTATTAGCTGCTTTCAATGTTAAAATTATGTTCTACGAGCTCAATTTAAACAGTTCAATTTTACTGCCTGTCTGTGCAATAGAGTAAAATCAAAAAAATTCAGCAGCTGCTGCTATTAAATGTTGAAGGTGATAAAATGATTAAGTAATCAACAAGCTAACTGATTTATCAAGCACAATAAACAAGCTAAAGCTGCATAAACAATTCATTTGTGTGCACATCACATTTCAATTAGTTAACAAAAATTGTATAAGCATATAAACTCTTAATCTTAATCTAAGTCTTAGACTTAGTCATAGAATTTGAATTTGAAATTTGAATTTGAATGCAGAGATTTGCATATATTACCGTGCCACATGTGCACAGTATGCTGACCATAAGCTAAAAATGTTAACTGTTTAGTACGTACGTTCATGCCAAGGCAATTAGATGCAACACCTACACAAATGCGATCGATATTACTTCATCGTTTGATCGCATGGCAACGCGATCGATCGATCAATTTGCTTAACGTTCAATTGAAATTTGAAAAATCAAAAAAAATCAAGTTCTTCTCAATTACATAAACATCAGTTGTGTTTTTTTCTTTTGGTTGGTATGCAATCAACAAAAACAACAACAACAACAATAACAAAAAGCAAGAACAACAAGTGGCGCACTTGACACATGCGATTAACTGGCTCAAATTGTGGTGGCTCATTGACTGACTGCTGTTGCTGTTGCTGATGCTAGGTGCTGGATGCACAGTGGCAATCTTTGCTCTGCTTTTGCTGCCAGTTTGTTCATGTCCATGTTTTCACTCTCTGTCAGCGATTGTTGTTTTAATTAACGAGCTTTAAAAAACTGATCGCTTCAATATCAAATTGCTTCGTTTCACAGTCAAGATCGTTTTGCTGTTTGTTTTGCTGCTATTGGTGATGCTGTTGATCGTACACTTGCTGCTGCTGCTGTCATAGCTGTTGCTGCTGTTATTCTTGTTGCTGTTGGTGTTGCTGTTCCTACTGCTGCTGTTGCTCCTCTCACTGCTGCTGCTGCACTTTCTGCTGTTGCTGTGACTGCTGCTGCTGTTGTTGATGTTGTTGCTGCTGCCACTTGAGTTAAAGATTTCATCTGCTGTAAAATGTAACTTGTGGTTTTTGTGGAAGACATTGAATCATTGAATTGTTGCTGTTGTTATCTCTATAAATCTATATAAATCTATATTATTTATATATCTCCCTCTCCCTCCCCCTCTCTCTCTCTGCCTTTACACAGCATTCATATGTCTCATATGTCTGTCTCCTTCATATATTTTATATTAGATCACATTTATTTTTCATCAACACATTCTTTAGCAACTGACGCGATGCTACTGCATCATTGCCCCACTGCCCCACTGTGCCACTGCCCCATCCATCAGCAGGTTGACTCGCAAGGCAAGGTTAGCGCATTATATGAAGTATGTGTGCGCATACTTATTTGATTGAATGTAAACAGATCGAACTCTAAATACAAGCATTGAAAATTATGTTTACATTTAGTCGATAACAATTTAACAGTCATAGAATAACAACTACAACAACAACAACAATAATAACAACAACAACAAGTGTAGAAGGCTGGCAGGCTGACAAAGTCAAGTGCATTCGACTTATAGATACCCGGCAAAGAGTTCTTAAAAGCTTTCAACAGACATTGAGCTACATTATTGAAGATCATTACAATTTGCTTAATGACAAACAAGTGCAATAGCTTTAAAAGTTGAGCTATGCTCGACTATAAAATACCCGACATGCAGTTCATAAAGTATTACAGAGAATTGTGCAGTTAAAGTTCTACAGATCATTTGTTTAGTAAAACAATAAATTCAAAAAAATACAGAACTGCGCTTTTGCTCGACTATAAAATACCCGGTATACAACTCTTACAGTCTTATAGACAGTTGTGCAGCTAAATTGTTGCAGATTCATCGTGACTTAGCAAATTAAGTGCGGTACACTACAAAGTGGAAAATACTTGACTAGAAAATACCCGGTATACTATTCTTGAAAACTTTCGATAGTTTATAGACTCTACCAACGCTAGACTTTTGTATTTTATATACATCTGTAAAATCAAATATGTCTATACAGCTAAGTAAGCTCGACTGCAATATACCCGGTACACAGTTCTTGTAAACTTTTTGTTTATATAGATATAAAATTAAATATAGAGTATGGAAGAGTTACTAATCTGATAATCCAAGCATAGTTTAGAATGCTCGACCATAATATACCCGGTAAATATTTCTGGAAAACTGTAAAGTTGCATCGAGTGGCAGAACTTAATTATTACACTAAAGAGCTAAGAGAGCTTAACTACAAAATACCCGGAAAACATATAACAAATCAAAATATTTATAGATAATTCATACCGGCCCGTTATACCCTTTCAACACAGGAGAACTACGTAATTTCAGTATACTCACAATAAATAATCTTTGATTTTTTTTTTCGGAAACTTTTTTTTTTAATAGTGCTCAAGAAAAATTGCGCTTGAAATACCAAAATCAAAATGAAATGAAAATTGTATGGGATGCTCCTGCGTCTCTCTGTCTCTCTATTTATATGGCCTTCATTTGTTTTTCTATTTCGTATATGGTTATCATCGGATCAATGTATCTTTAGGATACCATTGGCTTCATCCTATCCCGTTTTATTTTGCAATATGCAGGCTTTGTAAGTACTTGTACATGCTTGTGCATGATAATGTATGTCTGTGCGTGCGGTTTACTCCTATGTGTGCGTGTGTGTCCTTTCCTAACATGACTTTGGCCAACATATGTATGTCTATGCAAAGCGCATACATTTGGCCTTTTGGGTATAGGTAACGGCACCATATTCTTCGACGATTTGATCGATAGCGATCTTATTGAGATTCTCCAGATATAGACGAGTTTTACGTGATTGTATTATATAACTGATGACATCATGCATATTACTAAAGAATAGGAAGCCAGCGGTGCCACAGCTCAAATCCAAATAACGGAATCGATTGACATCACAGGTGCAACCATCGTATAGGAAATATATAAAATCATTGTTATTATGGAATCGAAAGACAACATAATTGCCCCATGGTGCCATAACAAAGACACGTTCGGCACACCGAAATCCGGCACGCAGTAGCTTGCAAATGCTATCGTAACAACCATTTTCGGAGCCAACAACAGCCATTGTTTCCGGTATGCGTAGCAGAGCCGGATAATGATTCGGCTGTGCGCGGACCACATCATGCGGCCCGCTTGTCTCTGGGCATGGATCAAGGGGTTGAATTAATCTTGGTATTTCCGGGCATGGTGGGCATTCCTGCTGTACAGCTGCAACAGGCGCAATAATAGTTGCCTTCTTCTTTCCCTTTCCTTTTCCCTTTCCTTTACCTTTCTTGCCCATTATAAAATTGAGATAGACCCTATAAAATATATATGATATAAATTTCTCTCTATATATATATATATATAGCACTACCAATGGATCGTACCTCTTTTATTAAGACTTGCTGAGCGACGAGCTGCAAGGCCTTTTTTATAAAGCTTCACGAAAATTTTGTTTACCGAAAAAAATTGATTAGCCAAAAAGAGAATCTATATTTAACTGGAATTTTTTCTCAATTTTTTCCGAGATTTTTTTTTTTTTTGTACGTTACTACTTACAGTTCTGGAAAGAATGAGTAGAACACTAGCTGTAGATACTGGCAAACATATATTGAACTACTTTGATTTAAAAAAAAAGAAGAAATTTCAAAATTTTAATTTCAACTTTCATTTGTTCTAGCAAGTTCTATGACAGCTATATGACATCCAATTCTGATATATATATCTAATATATATATATAGCTATAATTTAGCTTTATATATATTTAACAACAAATTTAAAAAAATGTTTTTTTTAATATTTTTTTTACATTTTTTTAATATTTTTTGTATGTAATTTTTACTCAAATTTGAAAATTATTTTCCTCCCAATTTTTTCAACATTTTTTTACACTTTTTTTTTTCCTGCTAGTAATAAAGAGTAAATTTCTACTGTAACTAACGTAAACTAAATCCGACTTACCTTTACAACACTATCATTAGTTCGGTTAATAAAAAAAACTGAAATCAACTAGTCTTTGCTTTTAAAATCTTCATAATTTCACGAATTGCATTTGTTATCCAGGGTATATTGGCTTTTTGACAGCAGTAATGGACAACAGCAGGTGTGACTAAGTACAGAAAGTGCATATATACCAACACTGCATCAACAGCAGATTTGAAGTAAATTTTTGAGCTTATCGGACTATCCGTCCGTAACTATAAGCCCTTGGAACTCGAAGACTATTAAAGCTAGTGCCTACAAATTAATTTTAAAGTATTTGCATTAGCTCCGGGCAGCCACGCCCATCAGGGCCTACAGAAAGCGAACCTAAGTCTATAAAGTAGCTCATATGAAATGGAAGCTTTAAGCTAGACAACAGGAATTCAACACACTGGGAATGTGGATCAATGTAAAGGATCTGTAAAAGTTTCAAGCAGTTTACATTAGAAACATGCAAGTTATGCAAGTATTAAAATTCCCTATAGTTTTGGAGCAAGTGAATACTGAGTATGTTATAGTCATGCAAGCTCAATAATTCACTTAACATATTCTTCATATTTCATATTTCATTTAAATTATTACTAAATTTAATTAGTCATTGCGTTTGCATATTTCCCAGCTAGTTATTACCTATGTGTCCTATGTAATTAATACTTTGGTCAAAGACGTTCTAATGAATTTTTCTTCATTTTTTTCTACTTAATTTTTATGTTGCTAAAATTGCAAAATTCAGTGCTGTGAAACTGACCAGCTGCTAAGTTTAAGAAGGTTTATCCATCTTGCTCTCTCTCTCTCTCTCTCTTTCCACTGATTACCTTTCTCTCTCTCTCTCCCTCGCTCTCTCATGCACTGTGAAACTGTGTGAATTTAGCAATTTAGCTGCTTGTCAAATTGATAACTGCACACAAAGATGTAAATGAAGCAATTGAACAAGCGAAGAAGCCGACAAATGATCAAGCTACAAAAAGAGACAACAACAACAACAACAAGGAAAACAACAACAGTGACACCAACAGCGACAGCGACACTTCAATTAATTAAGATTTCTGTTAAGCAGTTAAATGGACAATGAGCTGCACAGCATGAACGAGAGGAAAGAGTACTGCCAGAGAGTAGAGGTGTGAAGGAGTGCAAGGGGGGGAAGGTGGGGAAGAGGGAGATACAAAACTTAGCCACAGGCAGATACATTCTTAGGCAATCGAACGTGAAACACGATTGCAAAAGGATTCATCAGCAGCAATAGCAACACCAGCAACAGCAGCACCAGCAGCAACGGCAACAGAAGTGACATCGAACACTCGCCTGACTGTGCAACAAAACGGCAACAACAACAACAACAATAACAATAACAAATGGCAACTAAAATACTAATAAAAGTGAATGTCTGCCAAAGCAATTAAAAGTGTTCGCGCTTAAGACCCTTGCCACAGCGTGCATGAAAATAGAAACAAAGTAGAAGGCAAATCCAAATCCAAAGCCAAAAGCCAAGAAACAAAACAAAAAAAAATAAAAATAAAAACTGTAAAATAATTAAAGCTCACAAAACGCAAGAAGAAGAAGCAGAAAACATAAAAATAAAACAAAAAGAGAAAAGAAAAGAATAACAACGAGCAGATATCCTATAATTAATCCAGAATTATGCATAAGCTCTAAGAGTGTTATAGGAATATTCTATGAGTTATACTATATATAAAATATATAGATTATACATATAGACAAGTATATATGCAATGGCGAAATTCTAGTTCAAGCTTCATTATGCTAAATAATTTTCATTTCATAATTTTATTTATTGCTTCACATTTTTCTAACGTAATTTCGTTTGACAAATAATAATTGCAAAAATCAAAAAAAAAATATTAACAAAATTTAACAAGCTGTGAGAAGAAAAAAAAAATTGAAGAAAAATGTATTTATTTTTTTTTTTTTAAAGGAATTAAGCGGCGCGAAGAGTATTCGGAAGACATAGAGATTAAGAACCTGTTGGCAGGAACGGCGACACTTGCATCTAAAATGTTGCATGCAAATTCGCGCACAATTATTTATTCAATTACCGAAATTGGGTAAAACGAGTCTCGGAACAGCTGCCACACAGTGGTACACAATGTATGAAAAGCGCATAAATTTACGTGGAACATGAAAGCAAAGTTATCATTGCGGGACAAAGATTTCATAGTTATTGCAGTATTAAAAGTAAACTTTTCATACAAAATTTCAATTCTACTCTGATTGTTCCTATGGCAGCCATATGATATATATATATATATATTATGGAGAGAAATTCAATGTATTAGAATTTCGGTTACGGGAGCGGAAAAAAATGAAAAGCAAATTAATTTCAGAGCCAAACATAATCAAATCAATGAATTTCAGACTTAAATACTAAGCAATCAGAAATAACGGAAATTTGAATTCTTTTTTGGTAAATATTTTTTTTAAATATTTAAATTCTTTTTTAATAATTTGCATTTTTTATAGTAAATAAATAATAATAATTATAAAAATAATATAAACTAAAAAGCAAGGTTTTCTTCGGCGGCCTGAAGATTTCATACCCTTGCAGTCCTGGAAGAAAACTTTTCATACAAAAATGTATCCTTCGATGGATCGTTCTTATGACAGCTATATGATATAGTGGCCCGATTTAGACCAAATTAATATGAGACGTGTAAATCAACATTAAATTTAAATCCTGTAAGTTTCAGCTTAAAACGAATAGGAAAACTAACATTTTCTGTCGATCGTTCCTATATAAAACAGTGGTCCGATCCGATTAAAATATTTTGTTGGGTCTGCCACGCCTCCTAAGGGACGTTACAAGTTCCTTTCCAAAATGAATATCCGATCGGAGCAAAATTTCAGTAATTTTTTTTCCATTTTTATTTTTATAAATTTTGTCCCACAGTGCAGCTATTAATTTAGCTTATACTGCGTGTGAAAATACTTGAAATCTTTTTCTTTTGCAATTATTTATGTTCAAAATTAATGCAACACATTTTTTGTGCCCTACTTTTCATCAGTTTTGTTCCACTGTGCAGCCACCAATTTAGTTTCAACTGCAAATGACAACTACAAAATCTACAAAGTCTTGCCCCACTGTGCAGCTCTTAATCAATGTCCAGCTTCAAATATATTTTTCATATAATTATTCTTCCTCTAGTCATTTTTTGTTGTTATTTTTCTTTGTCATTCTAGTTATACTTAGTTTTGTCCCACTGTGCAGGTGGCAACAGCTTTGTAACTTTTGTTTGGCATTGCCAATTCCAATTCCAAAATGTAAAATCCAGTTCCAATTCCACGATTCCAGTTCCAATCGGCTAAATGTGGCTTCAAGTGGCAAGCGGCAAGTGGCAAGTGGTAAGTGGCAAGCGGCAAGTGGTAAGTGGCAAGTGAATCTATCTATGGTTGGCCTAGACTGTGGCAGTTGCAAGTCGGTTAGCCGGTTGCGGTAATTTCCTTATGCACAATTTGCATTCGTTAATTTGTTTTTTTTTTTTAGTTTTTGGTTTTTCGGCGAGTTAGTCAAACGATGCCGGCTAGCGGCTAAGTGGCAAGTGGGCTAGTGGCAAGTGGCAAGTGGCAAGTGACCAGTTACAAATGCTCGACTGCTCGACGATAGAAGTTCACAAGAAGTCTTTATATTTTTTTATATATTTTTTTTTTATTTAACATCGTTGCATGCTGGGCGATGAACTCGCTTGGGTACAAAAAGCTTGCCTCACACCTTGCAACGTGAGGCGCGCGCGCGCGCTCAAATAACAATTTGTGTTGCAGCATCGGTCTGGTTGACACGTCATGAGCTTGCAACTTGCAGCACCAGCATGTGCAAACATTATGCCTGCCACATGGGGAAATCGCTGCTGATATGCGGCATCTTCGCCAGCAAAACTGCAAGCTGCAACTGACACTGCAACAACTTGTAAGCCGCAATAGCAACAACAATAACAACAAAGACGACGACAACTGCAATGACAATGCTGGCATGTGGCAACTAGCTTATGCTTCCGCCAGACGACTCGAGGGTGCAAGACCGCAGACTCCAGACACTTGAAATCTTCCACAGCACCGCCGCACCGCCGCACACCACATTCCCCATTCGAAAGACTATGCTATGCAGAGTTGTGCATCCCGTTTTGGGTTCCAGGTGTCCGGCGCTTAGTCGCTGTAGCATGTTGCATGTTGCATGTTGATTTTTATTGCTTCATCTTCAAGCTGATGCTTTGCCAGTTGCTGCATAGAGCTTAGCTAATAGGCGGAGGCATAAACATACAAATATATATTTATAGATATGCCACATCTCGTTTGTTTTGCAGCATGCTGCTGCTGCTGCTGCTGCTGCTGCTGCTGTCTTCAACAAACACATATGTATATATTGTATGTTTATTTTTCTTGATTTTTCTTTCGCTGAAGCGCCACTTGGACATAAGTATAGGACCGACCGCAACAACTTCCATATTCAAATACTATTTATATATATATATATATACTATATATACTATATACATAAGCGTAAGCGTGGGCCAGTCTCATTATGCAAGCAAATTGCAATCGCATAAACAGTTACATTTGTTGTTGATGTTGTCATTGTTGCAGTTGCAGTTACTGCTAGTGAAATTTTGTTGCAATTTCAGTTAAGCATTGCTTCAACTGATTCTTATTTACAATTTATGCATTGAAAATAAAATACATGCATTTCGATATTTTACACTGATTGAAAGTGCTAAAAGGGGAATGTTAATTAAAATAATAATAAAATTAAAATAAATTAATTAAAATATTCATCAATATATAATGACCGATAAATACTTGTATTGCTTACGCTATCTCTTTCACACTCAGCCAATAAGCACAAATTAAAATGAAAAGCAACGGAATTTATATTGCAGTTGTAAGTCTGATGTTCGCACAGTGTTTACAGCTCATAACTCCTACGCATGAAGTTATAATAATAAAAATATGCAAATATTACACATATATATTAAAAGCACAGCATACTTTTAGGATGCACATAAATTGAACTGTAGAGCACTTCTCATTCTTATTAGTTGCATGACACACATGCTATCTCGCTCAAGAACACGCACAGTCATAACAGCTAACACACATAAATGAACAATAGATGGCGCTACACATGTCAATTTTGCAAAAAGTTTGCAACAGAAATTGTTCGATACTAAAGTTACAATTTGTATATAATTAACATTTTTACTTATTTAATTTTTATTTATGCATATCTCGCATTTTTGCGATCGTAAATACACTTACAATTGGGTTACATTTAAACATGCATTCAATTTACAAAGTTTGCTTTTGTTTTTCTTTTTATTTTTTCTTGGATTTTTTTTGTTTTTTTTTTAGTTTCAAGTTTTTAAACGTTATTTAAATTGTTTTTTTTTTTTTATTTTTTGTATGAATTTAAATTCATTGATAATATGCGTATTTTCAATTACCATTAAGTTGTACAATTACGATACCAAAAAAAAAAAAAAAAAACATACAACAATTATCTATATATAAATATTTATTATTTATAGTAAATATGTTTGTATGTAAGTAGCAAACGCTTGTCGACTTCTCTTTGGTTTTTCTTTCTCTTTCTCTTTTTATCTTTATCTTTTCCTTTTTGCTTTTACTTTTTCTTTTCATGTATTTTTTTTTCTTCTTCATTTTCTTTTGACGTTTGTTTTACGCTTTTTTTTGTTTTCGTTTTGTTTTTATTATTATTATTATTATTAATAATATTAATACATTAATTATGTAAGCTTGAGTTACGTATAAAATGTTTACGGATTTTTCTTTTTTTATTTATGGTTTTAGTTTACACACACAAATACACATATATATATATATATGTATGTATATGTTATAACTGCTATTTATATTTATTATATAGTAAGTATTGAATTTCGATTTTGGTTTTTTTTTTTTATTTTTGTGGCTGGGTTCGATTTGCTATTAAAATTCATATGGAGAATGTTTTTTTTTTCTTTTTCTTTCTTTTACTTAATAATCTATGTAAGTTTTATGTATGTATATGTATATGTATATAGTATATGTTGTGTATGTATGTGTGATGTATGATGTATATATTGTATGTATAATGTGTGTACGAATAATTGCATATTTTTCATTTATTTTATATTTTTCTCTTTTGCTTTTTTTTTTATTTTTCATTATACGTTTCTTTTTTTGGGGGGTTTCTTCTGCATTTACGATTGATTAACTTTGTTTTTTTTTTTTTTTTTTATTTTGCTTACAAGGGAAAAAAATTTGCGCATTGGCATCGAAAGTTGAAATTTGTGAAAATTGTTAAAAAAAATTTTTTTTTAATTATTATTATAATTTTTTTTATGAAGTTTTACGCCTTTTGCGTAAAAATAAAAAAAAAAAATAATATAGAAAAAGAAAAAGTAGATAAAAGAGAAGATGAAGCAGAAATCTACAGCTGCTTAGTTTTCATTATGCAAATGTCAATAAATCATTTTTTTTTTGCAAACGTTTTCAAATTCATATTTATCGATATTTTTGTATATATATCTATAAAAAAAAAATAATAATCGATATTGAATTTGAATACATTTTTGAGCATTGAAATATTTCAGATTGCACAAGTTTTTTTTCTTTATTTACTTTTTGTTTTTGTTTTTATAGCATAAACATAGCTTGGTCTTAAGTATACTTAGTATAACAGTTAGTTTTATCAATTTCTTTTTTTTTTTACTTCTCTTTTTTTATAATTTTCTTTGATTTCATTTTTTTTTTTTTTTTTTGAGCTTTTAAATATTTTTTTTTATATATATTTTGATGTATATTTTTTACTACATTGACTAACGTTTCATTTTGTTTGTTTTTTTTTAGCATACCTTGAGGCTGCTTAATACATGTATTTGGTATTTAGTTAGTGTGCTTAAAATCTATGGAAATGTATCCGCTGTCATATTTTGCTGCCTCTAATGCTTCAACTGTTCTTTCTTTTGCACTTCACATAACACTTTCCATTTCTCTTACTTTCTCTCAGTGTCTGTCTGTGTGCTTTCATCCTTCTCCCTCTCTCTTTCTCAATCTTTCTTTCACTTAATCTTTATATACAATGATAGTCAAACTTATAGCTAAATTTTTGGGGGATTTTCTATGTTTTATTTTTTTTTAGCTTTTCGGGTTTTTTTTTTTGGTCGAGCTTTGCCGACGAAAAAAAAAAAAAAAAACAATTTTACACTTTAGACTTGTCTAGGACTAATCCTAACGCTACTTTCTAATACTGTCTCTGTCTCTGTCTCTTTATCTATCTCTTTCTCATGCTCATATATGCCTACACATTCTCATTAGACGCGCTCAATTTGCGTTGTCTCTGTGTGCATTGCCTGCAATTCAATTTCCGTTTCCTCAGTCAGCGTATAGACACCTTTTGCCTGTGGCTGCTGTTGCTGTTGCTGCTGCTGTGCGGCCGCTACTGTTGTTGTTGGTGTTAGTGTTAATGTTGATGTTGTCAGTCCTTCAAGCAATGGACTATTGAGCGTACTAAAGTCACCGCCAAGAGCTAGACAACTGCTTGTACCAGCATCAGTTGGATTTGCTGTTGCTGCTGTAGGCGTATAAACTGGCGCTGGCTGTGACAAACCTAGACGTGCATTTGTAGCCTGGCAACCATTGGGATCCATGGTTAAAATTGGCACTAGCTCATGATTAACATAATCCTTAAGTACAAGCGATGTGGGCGTATCTATAAATAAATAATAAAATTAGTTATCGATATATTTATTTATGTTTTGTTATCGATAACTGTTTACCTGTCACCAGTGTCTCTTCGGTGGGATTGCGCTGATAGAATTGTCCACGTTTCTCATAATGTCAGGATGATGGTATATAATATTGATTGCCATCCTCATGCGTAATATCTAACATTGAACCATTGCTGCCACCAGTTGTTGTTGTTGAACCACCAACACCACCAACACCACCACCAGCACCACCAGGACCACCAGTTTTCTTAAATTCAACCACAATACGTATGCGATGTACAATTTCCTCATGTATAACATTAAAACACATTGCCGTCAATGTCATGCCAGACATTATATAAACGGAACAAAACCATGTTGTCGCATTTGATTCACGTCGTAAGCCTGGCAACATATCACCAAAACCAATTGTCGATAAACTCATAAAACAAAAATAGACGCCATCAATAATTGGCCAATTCTCGAGACGATATAATACGGCAGCCCCAAATACAATATAAATGATCATCATGGAGAAGCATAATAGGATGGGCGCCAAAATACTTAAACCATGCATGGAACCACGCGATTCACTGGCACTCAATGAATCAATATCAACACCACTCGATGCACCACCAATGCCACCACTGCCAGTTGTACCAGGACCAGTCGCTGACGCTGGCATGCCAAGACCAGGTATTCCTGCTGTTGGTGTAGCACTGCCACCAGCAGCACTATTACCACCAGTAATATTACCAGGTGGTTGTTTTTCGGGTGTTGCATGATACACATCGCGTACATAGTAAGGTTCCTGCATAACTGCTTGTTGCTTGCGTAATTCTTCCTGTTGTCGTTTACGTTTCATGCGTCGCTCCTTTTCGGCCATACGTTTCTCATCGTAACAGCAGTAGCCACAATTTGAGCAAAGGCAACAGCATAACGCTTTTGAGAAAACTTCACGTGCCACACGCGCCAATATGCTGCCAGTACTGCTCAGATAGACTAAGGTTAATGGTATGCCAAAGAAGGCATATGCAACAGTTACAATGCGTCCAAGTGCTGTGCGTGGTGCAATGTTACCATAGCCTAGAAGAAAAAAAATCATAGAAAACGTTGATCAGTCAGAGCAGATAAAAAACAATGTTAGGAATCATGAGTTCCTATTGCTCGCTAGCAATATTCGACTTTCTGGAGATAAATGAATTTTTATTAGTTCACATATCGACATATTATATATAGTGTAAGCAGTTTCAATAGTTTCCTTGTAAATTGTAGAAGGAAAATAAAAAAAAAAAATTTAATTTCCCAAACTATTTTCCTGCATAAAATCAATTTTGGGATACCCTAAATTACAAATTTGTGCAAAATGTCTTTGAAAATTCTGCAGTCAATCTACTGAATTTACTTTTCCAAAATAATTTCAGTAGATTGACTGCAGAATTTTCAACATTTTGCACAAATTTGTAATTTAGGGATTCCTTATCATTTTATGCAGGAAAATAGTTTGGGAAATTAAATTTTTTTTTTTATTTTCCTTCTACAATTTACAAGGAAAAGTTCTGAAACTCCTTACACTATATATAATATGTCGATATGTGAACTAATAAAAATTCATTTATCTCCAGAAAGTCGAATATTGCTAGCGAGCAATAGGAACTCATGATTCCTAACATTGTTTTTTATCTGCTCTGACTGATCAACGTTTTCTATGATTTTTTTTCTTCTAGGCTATGGTAACATTGCACCACGCACAGCACTTGGACGCATTGTAACTGTTGCATATGCCTTCTTTGGCATACCATTAACCTTAGTCTATCTGAGCAGTACTGGCAGCATATTGGCGCGTGTGGCACGTGAAGTTTTCTCAAAAGCGTTATGCTGTTGCCTTTGCTCAAATTGTGGCTACTGCTGTTACGATGAGAAACGTATGGCCGAAAAGGAGCGACGCATGAAACGTAAACGACAACAGGAAGAATTACGCAAGCAACAAGCAGTTATGCAGGAACCTTACTATGTACGCGATGTGTATCATGCAACACCCGAAAAACAACCACCTGGTAATATTACTGGTGGTAATAGTGCTGCTGGTGGCAGTGCTACACCAACAGCAGGAATACCTGGTCTTGGCATGCCAGCGTCAGCGACTGGTCCTGGTACAACTGGCAGTGGTGGCATTGGTGGTGCATCGAGTGGTGTTGATATTGATTCATTGAGTGCCAGTGAATCGCGTGGTTCCATGCATGGTTTAAGTATTTTGGCGCCCATCCTATTATGCTTCTCCATGATGATCATTTATATTGTATTTGGGGCTGCCGTATTATATCGTCTCGAGAATTGGCCAATTATTGATGGCGTCTATTTTTGTTTTATGAGTTTATCGACAATTGGTTTTGGTGATATGTTGCCAGGCTTACGACGTGAATCAAATGCGACAACATGGTTTTGTTCCGTTTATATAATGTCTGGCATGACATTGACGGCAATGTGTTTTAATGTTATACATGAGGAAATTGTACATCGCATACGTATTGTGGTTGAATTTAAGAAAACTGGTGGTCCTGGTGGTGCTGGTGGTGGTGTTGGTGGTGTTGGTGGTTCAACAACAACAACTGGTGGCAGCAATGGTTCAATGTTAGATATTACGCATGAGGATGGCAATCAATATTATATACCATCATCCTGACATTATGAGAAACGTGGACAATTCTATCAGCGCAATCCCACCGAAGAGACACTGGTGACAGGTAAACAGTTATCGATAACAAAACATAAATAAATATATCGATAACTAATTTTATTATTTATTTATAGATACGCCCACATCGCTTGTACTTAAGGATTATGTTAATCATGAGCTAGTGCCAATTTTAACCATGGATCCCAATGGTTGCCAGGCTACAAATGCACGTCTAGGCGCCAGTTTATACGCCTACAGCAGCAACAGCAAATCCAACTGATGCTGGTACAAGCAGTTGTCTAGCTCTTGGCGGTGACTTTAGTACGCTCAATAGTCCATTGCTTGAAGGACTGACAACATCAACATTAACACTAACACCAACAACAACAGTAGCGGCCGCACAGCAGCAGCAACAGCAACAGCA
>JBAMBR010004051.1:0-30668 GCA_037044475.1 Zaprionus obscuricornis
TTTTCAACCTTTGTCGAGCGAATGGTGACCTTAGCGACTGCCATTCACGTCGTAGGCGTCGCTTTTCGAGTACTAGCTGCTCGATTTCTTGGTTTGTCTTCTTCTTCATGTTCGGCGCGTGTGAGGTTTGCGGAGTTGAAGCGTGAGCAGCGGAGACAAAAACGGACTCCATTGTATTGACAAAGTTGTCGATATCAGCTTCAACGTTGAGTATAGGATTTAGATCGATATGCGAGCTTAAGTATTTTCTGTAACAGATCCAATTGGTTTTGTGTGAAGTTAATCTAGTCGGTTGATCTTCGGTTATTGGATGACGGAGTAGATTAATAAGAACAGGTGAGTGGTCAGATAAGAGATCAGAAAGACTTTCGGCATTAATCAGGCTCCTAGGGATATTTTTAGTAATTGCAAAGTCAATTAAATCGGGTATTTTTTTCGGGTCTGTTGGCTAATATGTTGGTCTGCCAGAGGAAACGTGGTTGAGCTTGTTGCTGGATTTTATAATTGCATTATAAAGCTGCTTTCCTTTTGGCGTCACAAGGCGAGATTCCCAGTGTGTATGCTTCGCATTGTAGTCACCTGCTGCTATGAAGTGCTCTCCTTATGAGCTAAAGAATTGCGTGAACTCATCTTCAGTTATAGTGAAATAAACCATAAGTTATTTTTAAGAATTTGACACGCCTAGCGACAATTACACAAGTAAATGAACCACGAGTTATTTTAAGACTTTGACACCCCTTAGTGATAAATACACAAACAGGGTTATCTTTAATAATTTGACACCCCGTAGTGAGTCCACTAAAGATATAATCCTAAATAAACAATTGCTTTAAAGATAAGACATTTTTTTTCAGTATATAATAAAGTCAGTTCAATTCTGGAACTCAGACAAGTAGCGTGATCGTTTTATTTACAGTGCGCTTCATTTGGTCATTCGAGCCTAAGAAAAGGCTATCTGTTGTTTTCCCCACCAGTGGTAAGATACACAGATATTAAATACTAGCTGATGCTAGGATAATAATAAATTCTTGTTTTCCTCCACCCGTAGTAAGAGACAGAGTATAATTAATTACAAACATTTGATTTGTCTAAGATTTGCCATGGTCGAAAAAATACAGCAGGAGCGAAACAGTAGTATGAGGGCAGCAGGGGTAAAAAGCTAATTGGAAACTTTTTTCTATTAAAAAATACCCTACACAACTAACCACATACTGGTGGTTGTGCTTAATTTGTTAGTAAGGCTACAACATTTTTTTTGTAATTTATACCATTCAAAATTGTCTACAATATCAGATAAAACGATAGCCCTCCTCCAGAAACAGATCAGTTTATTTAGTGACTGCATTCTGGTTACGCGTCCCTCAAGTCGGTCACTGGGTGGCTAAGTCATTGCGACGAAGACGTGATTGGTTGCTCAACCTTGTTAGACCTCTCGTCAGGTGTTTAGGGTGCAACAATAGCTTGGTAAGGTACTTTTCCTTCTGATCTGCGATCGCTTCTTTGACTGGTAGAATGTTTAAGTCACGATGTATGTTTTCGTTGCGAACGTACCACGGTGCCCCGGTGATGGTTCTCAAGATCTTCGACTGAACTCGCTGGACTGTGTCAATATTGCTATTGCTGGCATTCCCCCATAACTGAGAGCCGTACATCCATATAGGTTTTAGTACCGAGTTATACAGCAGGACTTCATATTCAAGGCTAAGGGGAGACCGAGCGTTGATAAGCCAATGAAGACTGCTGGCTTTTAGCTTTAGGTGAGTTCGTTTGGCTTCAATGTTGCTCCTCACAACAAATTTGCTGTCGTAAAGGTAAGACTCTAAAAGCTTGTGGGTGTTGTACGGGAGCATTGTCTTGATCTTGTACATCAGACTTTCTATCCAGACTCTATCAAATGCTTGAGAGACATCTAAGAATATGGCAGTACAGTACTCTCGTTTTTCGAACGCGTTCCGAATTTCTGATATTATCCGGTTGACCTGCTCAATTGTTCCGTGCTTTTCACGAAACCCAAATAGGTATGTGTTTATCCGAGTCAATACGCATTTTTCAAAGAGTTTAGAAAAGAAAGAAAGTAGGCTTATAGGTCTATACGACGTGGGGATTGTGTGGTCTTTACCCGGTCTTGCTATCATTATTATAATTGACTTTTTCCATCTCACTGGATTTTGCGATGACATTGAAAAGCTAGGTGATAGTGCGAACGGCGCATAATGGAAGCTCAATGATCATTTTGAGAGTTGTGTGGTCGCAGCCCGGGGATTTTATCGGATTCAGTTGATTTTTAATGATGCTAACGATTTCGTTTGGGCGAAATTCAATTGGCTCATGTTGAAGCAAAGGCTCATATGGAAAAGTCGGCAAGGTAAACGCACTAGTTGTAGGATTTGGTTGGAAGACATTTTCAAGGTGGTTGGCAAACGTGTTGGACTGTCTGCATCACTGGGTGAGCTCTCAATAGTGAGTGTTTTGTACTAGAAGTGGACAATTGCTCTATGTAGTGGCGGTTGACATATGCTTCCTCTTGCTGTAGAGCTTTAGTAAATTAAGCGTCGTTATTCGAGGACGAGCTGTTCGATTTGTAGATTTTTCTTCTTTTCATTGCATTGTCTATTTGTAGTTTAAGGTGTTGAAGCTCGAGCTGCAGTCGTCTCTGCGTACAGACTCCGGTGAATTAACAAAGCTGTCTACGTCGGCTTCTTCGTTGAGATGAGGACTTACTCCTATGTGTAAGCTAATATACTTTTTGTACTTAACCCAATTGGTTTTCTATGAGGTCAATTTTAATGATTGTTCCAATGTTCCTGGATATCGAAGTAGAATAAACAGGACAGGCGAGTGATCAGATGAAAGATCCGAAAGGCATTCGGCGCTTATCAGATTTTTATGAATGTTTTTGGTAATCGCAATGTCTATTAAATCGGGTAGTTTCTTTGGGTCTGTCGTCCAGTATGTTGGTGTGCCAGAAAAAACATAGTCGAGATTGTTCTTGACTTTGATAATTGCATTATAGAGTTTCTTTCCTTTTGCAGTCACGAGACGAGATCCCTAGTGTGTGTGCTTGGCATTGTAGTCTCCTGCTGCTATAAAGCAGTCTGCTAGTGTGTTGAAAACCAGCATAAACTCATCTTCAGCTGTAGTGAAGCGAGGGGGGCAGTATACGGCGGCTAGTGTAAGTTGGTTGCCAGTAGTTAGTTGTATATTTATAGATGTTGCCTGTAGGTATTTTTTAGCAAATTTGTTATGATAGTGCTGCTTAATATGGTGCTTCTGATTCCAGCCCCACCATGTGATTTACCATCTGAATGATTTGTTCCGTAGAACGAATATCCTCGTAGTTGAAAATTGTATTTGTTTGTAAGGTGTGTTTCTGACAGCAGCATTACGTAGATTTGATTGTCGAGAAGCAATTGAGCTAACTCAAGTTTATGCTGCGAAATGCCGTAAGCGTTCCACGTAGATATCCGTAGGGAAGTCATTATTTGGATTGTTGTGAAACCAGCATTTGAATCAATAGATTTTGGTTTCCCATTAAATCTTGCAAAGTGCATGAACGACCTAAATTCCGTAAGGCTTTGTTGTAGACTGCATATTATAGATTCAAAGTTTCTTTTTGTCTGCTCCGGCGATTTATGCTGCTGAGTCGTGTTCGGTTGTTGGTATGCTGATTGAAGGAATGAACTTATTGAGGCAGGAGTAGCCAGCCCTGATTTTAAAGCGCTTGCGTATGTCGCAATTTTGTCAGAGTTTATAGGTCCTAGTGAGGATCTGGCTGCAATCGGGAAAAAGACGATGTTTTATTTTGGAAGCGGACAGTATGGCCATATTCTTGGCAGTTCGCACATTGTACCGGACCATTGCGTTTGTGCGATTCCTCAACTGTAATTCGGCGGTGCAGTAGGAACTTATTTTCTGGTTCGAGCTCAACCTTAAAGAGTGGCTGCGGCTTTCTGTCCCTGTTAAGGATATTGAAGACTGTCTTTGCCCTAAATCCCTTCTCTTGTAGCGCCTTTGTTATCTCTGCAGGGGTTACTTCGGATTCTATGTCCTTCAGTACGACTTGCAGGCCCTTGCTGCTTTTTAGCTGATAGGTAAAAAGTTTTTTTTATTCTTGAGATATTTCGATAATACTCTGTAATTATCTTCAGACTTCATTTGAACTTTTGTTTCCTGAATTTTGAGCTTTACAAGGGAAGTTATCCTTGCCAATAAGCTCAATAATTTTCTCGACTTCAGTAGATTTGGCCGCCTCAACCTCATAGGTGTCTGCCAAGATTTTAAATCGGTTTGAGTTCATGGGCGTTTCTATTGCAGCCACGGGTTATTTTGCGTTGAGAATTTAGGGACCTCGGCTTCCTTTTGATTTGAATGTAGCGATCCATACCAGTCTGTACAGCCGGCTTAATTTGTTCATTGCTTTTGTTCTGTTTTTCGGGCAGCGCAGCGGCAGACGTATTAATATTTGCGCTGCTAGCTATTGATGTCGACAAACGCGCTGCCGATCAGTTGGGGGTAATTGACCGCGCTTGATCAGAGCTTGCTTTAAAAGAGAAATACGTGTTGGTCTCTTGTCTTGATCTCGTTGACGTTGTGTGCGAACGTTGTTTTGACTCATTGCAATCAAGGTTGATTTAGTTAGAGTTTTAAGTGTTATGTTTTATATTAATTAGTTAATTAATCAATATAAACATTAGCGATTTCATCGCTGAGATCGTCTTTTCGCGTTATTGTAGATTTATTGAACCAATCCAGTTATTTCTAGCATTAAAAGAAAATTTGAGCTGCCCAGTACTTTTAAGGAAGTAGATATTCCTAGTGTTTCTAATTCAAAAGATGTAACTAAAAAGGTTGATTCAGGAGCAAAACTGGCTGAGGAATTTCAAAATGCGGTTGAGCAATTAAGAATTTACCTGGCTGAGGTAATTAAGAAAAATATAAGTGTCTTTCAAACACGAAAAAAAAATTAGAATTTTTGTGTCAAATCTGTTTGACGAGGTTGACATAATCTTCGCCCAGATAATTGTAAAGAATATGGGAAAAGATGCTCGCCGACACTATGAGGACCAGATTCAAAATACAAGAGGTTATAAGAGTTTATGGAATATTTGGAACATCGTTTGAATTGCCTCAGGTCAGTTCAGGACGAAATCTGTCCAACAGTTCAATAATTTTAAGAAAGATACATGCCCAATTTGCAAGTCTATTGGACATAATTCCTTCCAATGCTACAAATTTAAAGTAATGACTCCAAAAGAGAGAGACGAAATAGCAAAAAAAGTTAATTTGTGCTCAAAGTGTCTAAAGCTTTTAGAATTACAAAGCTTGTAATGCTTGTTCTCATTGCAGCAAGGCTCGTCATAAATTGCTGCATTTTAATTTAAATGCATGTATGACCCAGGATTAAACATTATTGGCTACAGTACTAATTAAAGTCAAAAAGAATAGTGGAAACTATAAGTTTTTAAGAGCATTAATAGACTCTGGAGCACAAATGACAATAATATCAGAGGAAGCAACAAAAATATTAAGATTGCCAAAATTACAAGCCATCATGAAGAATTATTGATTAAGTCACGTAATTTGAAAAAAAAACCCCATAAAATTGACGTAATTGTCCTGCCAAAATTAATGAAAGTCCAAAGAGAAAGGTAATTATTATTTACCTATAATTCGAGAAAATAGTTTAACAACAAAATTAAAAGTGGTGTTCGACGCCTCAGCAAAAACTACCATAAACAAAAGTCTTAATGACATTATGTTGGTTGGTCCACGGATTCAAAAAAATATATTTGATATATTAATAAAATGGCGTAATTGGCCATTTGTTATTTCACCGGATGTTGAAAAAATGTACCACCAAAGAAATATAGATAAAAATGATCAAAAATATCTATATGTTTTATGGTGAGATTCTCCAGATAAGAAATTCAAAAATTTTAAATTTACTACAGTTACAGTTCTTAAAAATATAGCTGATAAATGTGAAGATAAAGAAATAAGTGAATTAATCCAAAATGATTTTTATATGGATGATTTACTGTCAGGAGCTAACTCTATATAAGAAGCTAAGTATAAGATAAAGAAAGTATCAGGAGAGCTAGAAAAGTTAAATTTTAATTTGAGAAAATGGATTTCAAATAATGCAAATATTTTAAACACAGTTCCAAATACAGAAGAAAATAAAGTATTATATATTGAAGATAATGAGTCAGTAAAAACTTTAGGACTTCAATGGGAACCAATAAAAGATGAATTAAAGTTTAATTTCAATTGCGACGTGTCTAATAAAATAAATAAATGATCTTTATACAAAGGTTATGGCTAGAAGAAAAAGATTGGAATCACGAGTTATTAAAGGAGGATATTCTAGACTGACAATTTTATCAAGAGAATTTAAAGTCCTTGGAAGAAAAAGAATACCAAGATGGATTCAAACTGAAGTAGGTGTCTCAGTTCAACTCCATGGTTTCGCAGATGCATCTGAAAAGGCATATGCGGCAGTGGTTACAGAGTAGGCTCCTCAGTTATGATAGCAGCTAGTAAAAATAAAGTGAATTTAAAGAAGAATAGCAAAACAATTCCTAAGCTGGAATTATGCGCGGCACTTTTAGCAAATTTAATACAAAGGCTTAACGCATCGATAAAAAATATATCAGAAATATATGCTTGGAGTGATTCAACCATAACTTTAATGGATACGAAATGGTAATAATAAAGATACATTTATTAGAAGACGTACTGACGATATACCAAAAATGAAAGAAATTATTTGAAGACATATAGTATCTGCGGATAATCCTGCAGTAATAGGTTCTTGCGGAATTAACTCAATCAAATTAAAAAATTGTACAATTTGGTGGAATAGTCCCGAATGGCTAATTAATATAGAAGAAGATTGGCCAAAGAAAAGGAATCATGAAGAAAAGTTATCTCACACATAATGTTAGTAAACTCAACAAAAATTATAAGGCATCTTATAGATAAATACTTCTGTATAAATAAATTGGAAAAAGTAGTTAGTTATATTTTAAGATTCATTGAGATAAAAATAAACAAGTAAGAAAGCTATAGTCGAGTATGCTCGGCTATTTAATACTCGGTGCCCAAAGTTACATTAAAAATTTATTTAGCTCGTGCTGCGCACTCGCCAATTTTAAGTTAATTTTAAAAAAAAATTAAAAAAAAAAAAAAGCCTCGAGATTCGAACCGCGGACCTCATTCACGCGAGTTCAACCCTAACCACTGAGCCACACTCTTCACAAGTGTGAGAAATACTGAGTAAATGTTGCCGTGTGTGGGGTGAGAACAGCAAGCAAGCGTACGCTATAGAGACGCCTCTCAACTGTTGGAATTTGAAATGTGTATAACTTCCATGTTTATTATCCGATCTGTACCAAATTTGTACACAACGTCCAGATAAGCATATTCATGGGTGGGTGTGGTTTTTATCGATTTGTGGATTAAAAACTGAAATATCACAAGTAAAGGAACTTTAGTCACTAAGCATATAATATATAGAGGCACCAAACAGCGAAATTTAGCTATACTGATGGTTTAGCAACTTCAGGTACCACACTATTCGGCAAAAAACCGAACGCTTGTCGGAGAGTACACAAGAGCGTAACGAAAAATAGTTCTCATTGTCGATTTGACAGCGGCTGCGTAAGCACGGTCTGTTTCGATCGCACAATAATTTTTTTTTATGTGTGCGTGCATGTACATATACATGAGGTTATGTGTTGGTGGGTGCAGACATTGTAACAACCCCGAAAATTTGATTTTTAACTCTTCACTTCGCTTGCTTTTATGTGTAGAGACAAAAGAATAAACATCAGCAAGAGCTGCTCATGTTCTGAACATGACCTACACTAATGCGTCGTTGCCAATTTGCACTTGACTCACTTCACTAACTTATTGATTTCATGTCCCTATTTTTATACTCGGTGCCCTTTGGGAACCAAGAGTATATTGGGTTAGTGACAAGAGCAAATGTATGTAACACCCATAAGGAGGCGTGGCCGACCCCATAAAGTATATATATTCTGACTCAGGATCAACAGTCGAGTCGATTGGAGCATGTCCGTCTGTCCGTCTGTACGTCCGTATGAACACACAGATCTCGGAGACTATAAGAGATAGAGACTTCATTTTTTTTGCATAGTGTTTGTAGTGTTTGCAGGCAGATCAAGTTTATTTTGGATTTTTGCCACGCCCCCCTCCGCCTCCACAAATCGAAAAAAACGATTTTAAGCAAACCCAGACAAGCTACAGCAATGAACAACAAAGTTAGAATATGTTTATCTCGATGTTGTGTACAAATTTGGTACAGATCGGATAAAAAAAATGGAAGTTATACACATTTCAAAGTTCAAAAGTTGAGAGGCGTACGCTTGCTTGCTGTTCTCACCCCATAAGACGGCAACATTTACTCAGTGTTTCTCACACATGTGAAGAGCGTGGCTCAGTGGTTAGAGGGTTGAACTCGCGTGCATGAGGTCCGCGGTTCGATTCCCGAGACGATTTTTTTTTTTAAATTTTTTTTTTAGTTTTTTTTTTTTATATTAACTTAAAATTGGCGAGTGCGCAGCACGAGCAAAATAAATATATAATATCACTTTGGGCACCGAGTATTATATAGTCGAGCACACTCGACTATAACTTTCTTACTTGTTTATTTTTGGGTTTAAGATATTGAATATATTGATATCTTTTCTGCCAGCCACATACTATTTTTTCTTAGCAAAACAAGTATGTACTTTTAATTATCTCAAGTCGACTCGAAGGTCAACAAATGATGACACTATTGATATTGCATTGATATTCCCTGGATACCGATTAAAGTGAGCATGCTTATAATCGGGAACTAAATCGAGCGGCGGCCTGTTTTTTTATCACAGGTTTAATAGTATAAAAATTGAAAATATGCGCGTGCGCTCATAATCAAAACAAAAAGTTTTTTTTATTTGTAACATTACCAAATAAAAATATCTGAATATATTTGCATAACTTATAATTTTATTAATACGTAAAAATAGAAAAATAGTATATGTTTATAATAGTAGATTAAAATAGATAGTGTGGGACCTGAAGTTGCTAAAGCATCGGTATAGCTAAATTTCGCTGTTTGGTGCCTCTATATATTATATGCTTAGTGGTATAGCTAAATTTCGCTGTTTGGTGCCTCTATATATTATATGCTTAGTGCTTTAGTTCTACCAGGAAAAAGAACAGGTACTGAGTTGCGAGTTCATAACTTATTTGCAGCAAAGGGCATATTTGTTGAAAAAAAATTATAATAATAATAAATGCTAAGATTCCTTGGTTTGGAAGGTATCCGTCTCAATTATACAGAGTTATTCTGATTCCAGTAGAACACAGAAACGAAATAATAATAGCAGAACTTCAGTCAGATTATTTAATTTACAATTTTGAGATAGATTCTTATCACGTGATGACGGAATCCACACTCAACCGCTGTAGGAAATGGCAGGGTAAACAAAATCATATTGGGTAAAATTAGAAAGTAGAAAAAGCTGGTTATTTAACCATTCCAAAGCTAGACTTCAATGCAATAATGCTCAGCTAGAGATAATAGGCTTACCTGATCAAGGTGTTTTAACAATTGATTCAGATTGTACGCTAAGGACTTATGAAAAAAAATTATTTGCGCATTATTTACATAGTATTAAAGAATTACACTTTCACCATATATCTGGCCATTTTTCTCTTGAAGTACAGTAAGACCAATATTTATTCGTACACACACTTTTCTTTGAAAAAACAAAAGTTTGCACTCTCTTTCGAATCTTGTGGCCGAAAACTTGTAAAGCAGATAATTTTAACAGTTATTTATTGACAACATGCAGAAAAAAAATCCGTTTTTTTCATGTGTACAGCTGTCCTAATGGAAAAACCCAAAAGAGGCGACGAAAATACGAACACAAATTATTCGTACACTTTGTTCCTATTGCCTTCTACCAATGAATTAACGGTAGTTGGTATTTCTTTTTAATCAAATTTGGTTAAGTGTGATGCAAAATGATCGTTCTTATTGTTTTTGGTGTTATTGCGCATCGAGTCTTGCTGCAAAAGGTTAAAATGGGACGAAATCAGGATTTATCTTTAGACTTACGAAAATTAATATTAAAATTGTATTTGGAGAATACGAATCGGAAGAATAATCGATAGACCTCACTCTACTGTTCAAAGCGTTATAAAAAAATATGTCTACAGTGAAAGTTTAGACGCCGATCACAAACGAGCTGGCAGACCTAAAATATTAACTCAGAGGGAAGAGCGTAATGTTGTGGCTACTGTAGCGCAAAACCCACAAATAACAACATCTGTGATTTGCGAAAACGTGGCACAATCATTTAATAAAAAAATTTGTGTTCAAACTGTCCGCAACTGCCTGTATAGTGCTGGAAATCATGGTAGAGTTGCTCGCCGAAAGTCGTTTATTAGTGACGTAAACAGGAAAAATAGACTGGAGTTCGCCAAATTACACCTAAATGAATCAAAAATGTTTTGGAACAATGTTATATACAGTTACGAATCCAAATTTAATATTTTTGGATACGATGGCCCGCCAAAAGTTTGGAGAAAAGTGAATCTAATTAATTGCATTTCTACTGTAAAGCACGGCGGTGGCAACATAATAGTTTGGGGGTGTATAAGTGTATCTGGTGCCGGGAATTTGGTATTTATTTTATTAAAATTTGTGTGCCAGCCCCTCCAAACTTGGCCTTGACGCGAAGTCATTCTTGTTCCAGCAAGATAACGACCCCAAACATTTGGTACAAGAATGACTGATTTACCATTATAAGCAGCTCAAAACGCCGCCACAGTCACCGGACCTTAATCCAATAGAGCATATTTGGAAGGAAGGAATCGCTTAAAACGGCTTTGGAGACTGAGAGGTCCAAAATTAGTGCTGCAGACACTAGTCCAGACACTAGTATGCGTCGGCACTTAGAAGCAGTTATTAAGGCTAAGGGATGGCCTACAAAGTATTAATTTTTCTTAGTTTTCTTGTTTATTAGTTTTAAATACAACAATCTCAAAAGTGTACGAATAATTTATGGGCCTAGAAAAGTGCTTTATTTTAACAAATTTAAGTTTACTACTGAAAAAAATAAAATATTATAATTATTATTTTCCTAACCGTTAATATAAACTTTGTGTTAATTAATTCAAAAGAAATTTATTGCTTATCTTTGTTAGTTTTTCACTTAAACTTGAAGTATGTGTGTGTACGAATAAATGTTGGTCTTACTGTAGGCATATAATGTAATTTAAAAGCGAGGACTGCTGCTATTACCTTTTCCGGTCTTTTGCAGAATGTTTAAGCTTAAGTAGTTTTATTTTTTAGAACACACAACAATTACACAAACCAATGAACCACGAGTTATTTTATTAATTTATTAGAATTTGACACATCCTAGTGACAAATACACAAACAGATAATAATTTGACACCCCCTAGTGAGGGTAAACATAAAAAAGACAGTCCACTAAAGATATCATCCTAAATAAACAATTTCTTTAAAGATGAGACATTTTTTTAGTATATAAGACCTAAGATTTTAAGAAATAAAGTCAGTTCAATTCTGGAACTCAGGCAAGTAGCGTGAGCGTTTTATTTACACTCCGCTTCACACTTTTAAGTGAAGCTTCGATATTTACCCAAAGCAAAAAACATTCAAAAAAATTTATTCATAATCCATTTATCATTTTCAAGCAGTCAAATATTAAACAAGTGCTTATCCGATTATGCGATGTATTTCAAAGAACATCGACAAATCAATACACGACCAACTCTATAATTTTAACAAATGCAACCGTTTAATTACAAACGGCTAAAATGAGGATTATATTTATTTTTATTTGTATTACTATAAGTAATCATGTCTAGAATTTATAGTTTTTATACCATAGCCATTTATTTGCAACGCCCTAAAAGAAAAATTTTTATGAAACATGATGAGCGCCTCTTTGCGTGCATATGTACATATATGTGTGTTTATTTACCACATACATATGTATGAAAACATTGCGTTGACAGCTCTAACTGCTGCTCTCAAAAAGACATGACCAAATAGATTCGGCTACTGTTCCTGAGCAAGAATTTATATACTTTGTGCGGTCTGCCACATCAATGTAAGGAAAATAATAAATAAACAAGTAAGAAAGCTATAGTCGAGTATCCTCGACTATATAATAACCGGTGCCCAACGATATATTATATATTTATATTTAAAAAATTTTAATTTAATTTGTAAAAATAAAAATCGCCTCGAGAATCGAACCTCGGATCTCTTGCCCTCAAGCTCAACCCTCTAACGACTGAGCCACACTCTTCACAAATTTGAGAAAGAAAAAACACTAAGTAAATAATGCTGTGTGTGTGGTGAGAGCCGCAAGCAAGCGTACGTTATAGAGACGCCTCTCAAATTTTGGAATTTGAAATGTGTATAACCTTCATCTTAATTATCCGATCTGTACCAAAACGTCCAGATAAACATATTCTTACTTTGTACCAAAATTCATGTAGCTTGGATGGGTGTGCTAAAAATTGATTTTATCGATTTGTGGAGGCTGTGGGGGGCGTGGCAAATATCCAAAATAAACTTGATCTGCCTACAACTAATACAAGCACTTTGCAAAAAAATTAAGTCTCTTATAGTCTCCGAGTTCTGAGTGTTCATACGGACGTAAATACGGACAGACTGACATGGTCCAATCGACTCGGCTATTGATCCTGAGTCAGAATATATACACTTTAAGGGGTCGGCCACGCCTCCTTATGGGTGTTACATACATTTTCTGCTGTCAAAAAGGCAATATACTCTTGGTACCCAATGGGCACCGAGTATAAAAACAGACTTTTGCGTTTATATATTTTTGTATAGTTTAACTTAATATTAAATATAAAATATATGAAATTGTTACACAATTCTGAAAAAAAATATAATATTAAAGAGAATAAAATGTAGTTATGTTAAAAACAAATTAGTTTAAAATACATATAAATAGCTGAAAAATTTGATTTCCATTTTTTCGGTGTGCACAGATTTATGCTGTTGAGTGTTACGTTGAGTGTATTACGATATTGTTTAAGCAAAATATATTCTATAATTTTAAGGAAAGCGTGCCCTAAATGCCTAAATAGGCATCAAACAATTGAAATTTGCCAATTTTATTATTATTGTTTTTAACGCTATAGAATAGGTTATAGGCTTAAAAAATCCAAATCAGACCCATAAGTCTTCTTTTCGAACTCAACGAAATCTTCATTTAGTTTCCAAATAACAGCAAGAAATGATTTATTTGGGAGCACCCTAAAATCAGGACTAATGCCTCTTTTCCCAAATATCCCAAAAGCACAACAAGTAGATTTGAAACGCTATCTATCAAACATGCGTAACCACAATCTTTTGATTCAAATGTTGATCTCACAGCTGTTGTTTTTATCATAAGCTTGAATTATGTAGATTCCTACTTGATAACTATATAGACGCAATGCTTATCCCCCTGAAACATATCTAAAAGGGTATAGAGGAAGCATTCTGGTTAGAAATCGTATTAAACATTATAACCATAAAAAATTGACTGAAAACTATGTACAGGCCAAATCTATAAGTTATCTATATATGAGGACAATGGTAACTTTACTTTATGTAGTTTTTTAACTCATTAGGAGATTACTTAGCATCAAAATATAATACAACAATGTTTGACATCCTGACTTTTAGCTTAAACATGACCCTATCGAGTTTTGCCTAAACAAAATCGCCTAAACCTAATATCATCAAATACCAAGTGAGCATTTCCCAGAGTGGCAAAGAGCAAACAATTCCCTCGTCGCACAGACCTATAGGTTCATTATTGCCCAATGAAAAATCGAGAATACGGTACTTCAATATTTCGATAGAGTTTGGCTAGATGCTCTAACATATAGGATTTAATCAATGCTTTCTAGTAACACTTAAACATTTTTAAAGTCTTTTCTTTACGGCACAAAATTTGCAGTGTACCAAGACCAGCGTCGATTTGAAGATAGCGTGCTCGAACACTACACCAAGCAGGCAACTAACAACATCTATCTTTAATGATAATATATCAATCCTCAGCCGATCCAAAAAACCAAGAAATCAACAGCGCTATTAGCCCTTCATCTAGTCGAAGTTAAAAATGGATGTCAAACTGACGAATAAAAGTAAACGTACCAAAATGCAAGCATGTTACCACAGTCTTGAACAGGCAAGGTAACGGGCTGCCGCAGTTCTGTAGGTTAACAAAGTATCATGTCTAACAATACACCTTAATAGAAGACTCGCATGGCGCAGAGAAATTGAAGCATAGAGAACATAATTAAAACTAAAAGTCAATAGCTTTCAAAGGCTTAGGTTCCCAGCTATAGGTGAATTCCAAGCAACAGAAAAATCGACATTGATCAGAGAGCTAAATCAAATGTACTGTAAAAATTCAGAAAGATTTGATGTTTGATAAGTATGTAATTATTTATAATATTTGATAAGCTATTGCTAGTCACAAGATAAGAGAAGTAAAGAAAATAAAAGTAAAGTTAGAGTAACAAGAGTGTGGAACAAAAAATATAAAATTAAACGACACAGCTTTTGATGCTTAACTAGAGCATATTCACTTTATGGGGTCTAACGTGCCTGTCTGCCACCCTCATATTTATCACTTCCCCTATTATATAGTTTTCCAGAGCGAGAACGACCGGAAAAAAATATTGCTCTTATTAATCTTTGCGGAAGTTGTTTCACCCACTTATTATCAAAACAAAACTGTGTAACACACAGAAATAAATAAACAGCATACGCAAAGAACAACACATTAAGAGACAATTGTTTAACTTAATAAAATAAATTGTATAAATTGGAGTCAGTAAATTTATACATTTATACATCTGATCGTGTCTTAGCCTACAGAGACCGAATCAAACGACTCATCGACACCCAGTGAGCAAGAAAATATATACTATCACTACAATTAAATTCTGTCGTCTTGTATCCATTTAGATTTTTCGACCTACACCCTGAAGACATCGTTATTGGTGATTTCAAATTCGAAAAACCCATAACAAGTTCCATTTTAAAGGTATTGCCTTGGCATAAACAATGTTTATGAAGCTTTTGTTCATCCTTGAGCAAATCATAAGCATCCTAAAATAAACAAATATGATTTACTAGGCAATTTTCTAACCAATACCCATTATTGTAAAGTGTGCAAAACTGTCTAAATTATGAATACAAATACGATCTGGATCACTCCGACACTCAATTTTTAAAATGAGACTTATGAAATAATTGTTATTGTTTTTATTGTTATCGTTGATTTTTATAATAAAAATTTAAAATAAAAGTTATGACTTTTATTTATATATTTATAGATTTATATATACATATATATATATAAATATGTATGTAATGAAGTATTATATTTATATGTTTAAAGCTATTAAAATTTTTGAAAAGTCAACTTATTTCAAATAATCAACATAACACACAAATTGACAAAATAATCATTATTTGTTTAAAATCGGAAAATTTAGAAAATATTTCACAATGTTAACATTTCTTATTTGTTTTTTATGCATTTGCCAATGGACCTTTGGATTTATGATCACGATTGATGCGCACGAAACAGTTTGTTGTTTTGACCATGCGCTTGTGAAGGACAGTATTACAATAAGTTTTGAAGTAATGGAAGGTGGCTTCAAGGATATCTCAATACAAATTTCAGGACCGGATGGTGATAGACTATATCAATCGGACGCAGAGTCTAGTGGAAGCTATACTTTTGTGGCCACACAGAATGGCTCTTATACTCTTTGCTTTGATAACGAACGTTCCACACTGACCCCCAAGATACTAATGTTTCATTATACAGTAGTTAAAGACCTTTCATTTTATATGGATGCAGGCAAACGTACCGATGATGTCGTGGAGCAGTCTATTCTACAGGAGAATATAAATGCGTTGACCAGTCAAATGATAGCCGTTAAACATGAGGAGGAATACATGGGTGTGCGCTACGTTGGACATGAGAAAATCAGCCATAGTGTGCATTTTCGCATTGTGGCATGGTCCATATTTGGGCCCACATTACTTTTGCTTATGACCGTATTAGAGATTTATTACTTGAAGCGCTTTTTTGAAGTCCGCCGGGTTGTTTAGCTTTAGGTGTATGCAAAAAATATAAACTAGTGTAATGCTTAAAAAAAAAAAATGCAGATTGAGAGACTTTTACTTAATTTTACTCTTGATATTTTAAATTGCCGAACCACATAACAGAGAATCTGTTTTGTTTAATATGAATAATTCTCGACAAAAGAATTAAAGGTCAATAAATGTATGTTTTTATGTCCTTGTAGAGGGTATAATAATTTGGCCAGGAGTTTGAAACTCCCCTTAGTAAAGGTGGAGAACTATCGATAGTTGGCACCATTGATATTCAACGATAGTCAATTTTGAGCCTAATAACATCAATAGTTGCCGATATTATCGCCCGACATACACATTTGTTTTGAAGTATGTAGAGGTAATCTAGTATAAGAGTATAAGAAAGGTAAACTAGCATTGGCACTTGATTTCTACAAGTCACATGGAAACTAGCATTGGCACTTGCTGTCCACAAGTCACATGTAATTGATTTATCCGAAACATTTGGAACTATTACTAATAATAGCACATCTCGTAAGATTTGCTTGGTAGATTGTATCTAGGATTCAATGCCTGACCTTATTTCACAAATCCTTAATTTTCAACGATATTATAGGGCTGTACATCTTTAGCAATCATCTCAATTAGGACATTAGAATTCGACTCGTACAAGACGGCTCTTTTAAAATAGGACTCTACAGAATTCATTCTCGATCTGCAACTGCTGCGTGGTGTCGTTCCTGTCTGCAAGTATACCTGGTTTGCTAGAGTCTGGTTCATTAATTTCCTCGCCAGGACGAAACCTTTTCAAGTGGTTGTGCAAGTTTGACGTATTGCCGCTTGTATTCTTTGCCGCAGTCAAATTTTTAGTCGCCTGACCTTTTGAAATACTTCAAGACATGTAATATGTTACACTTTCTTGAAGTACTCTATTTTATTTTTTTATTTTCTTGATTGCCGATGATTTTACACAGAACAAGCACGAATTAAATTGTTTTCAATTTTGATAGTAGTTGGTCCACTAACGAAAGTGTCTACTTCCATTGTTCTCCAACGCTACCCCTTACGAAGCGTTGACAGCAGGATCCTATGTGAATATCTGTCGGTCCTCTTAGTTTTTAATCTTTCTTAATGAAAATTGGCATGCAAACTGCATATGCCCACAAGCAGTATCGGACTACTATATCATATAGCTGTCATAGAATCGAAATGAAGTTTCTGTAAGATTTATGTTTAGTATACAAAAACTCAATTGTCATCCCATCGTTCCTGCACTAGCTATATGATATTATTAGAAATGGTTGCCTGCACCGTACTTTCAACTGCTGAGGTCGTACATAACAGAAAGATGCTTCTATGTCCAACAGAGAAACGACTCGTCATTACTGTGCATTATAAAGGCAGGCGTTCCTCAAGATAGGACCTATTTCACGACACGTATTATACGGCTAATATGCCAATAACAGATAACTGGACCGTTGCAACATACGCTATGATACAGGTATTCTAGCAACTAGCTCATCTAGAGAGGGATCCATTAAAGAAGAAATAAAAAAGCGTCGTATAAAAAATGTAGATAGTCTGCATCAACTTAAAACATCCTAGATATCCCTGAGAGATTAACTTTAATAACAGAAATTATGTTGAATATAATATTATAGTTCAATAGAAACTATCAAATGGAAACTATTTATGTTCTATTAAATACTAGCCATAAAATTTACTTATTATTTGTATAATGTAAATAAATAAAATGAGAAAAAAATATTTAATTGTCTTATCCGACTCGTTTCGATTTATTTTCAGGGTGCAACAATAAGAAGCTTGTGTAAAATTTTATAAACATAGTTTTAAAGTTATGGGACTGGAAGCTCCTGAACAGACGGACATCTGGATTTTGATAAATCTCGTCATTCTGATCAAGAATATATGTACTTTATACTTGTCTAACACTTACTATGCCTGCTTCTATGGAGTTTTCAGCCCAAGCCAAATGCCAAACTTATTGCTTGATTAATGGAACTTCATATATATTATATATAAAATCCACCCATTCTTTAAGAGTGGCTCTTATTCAACATCTTTCTTTTATGTAGTATGTCGATGTTTTGTTATGCGGTGCGCGCCTCGGGCGGTTGGGCCGAAGGTGGACTCAGCTCCAAATTTTCACAGATCGTCCACTTCATCATCGAGCTTTACAACTTTGCCTGGATTTCTGGAGACGGTGGGACGGATGGAAAAAATTAAAAACAATTGAAACACTTTGCAAAAAAGTCGTAACTAAACACAAATCCTGTATTCAGCCGTTCAGCAGTTTAACAAAAAATAGATTATCATGCAGAAGTTCCCGTCACTAGTTTCAGCCGGATAGCTTAACAAACAAAAAAAAAATTCTTTTCGGCTGATCTGGGCGGTTCCGACTTATATAGATAGTATCAGCATAGTGGGATATGGTCATTGAGATATCTTTAAAACTGAGAGACTAGTTTGGGTTTGGTCATGCACATTTGAATCTTGCTATTTATGGTGATTGAGAACTTTGTTGCGTGTACCATGCCAAACACCTGGCCAAAATTAATACATATACCGTCTGTAAGAATATAAAAAGAACAACAAATGCATACCTCTTTTCGGCGTCGTCTGCAGGGATGAGGGCGATGCCGATGATTGCTGAAGAAAAAGCAACAGTATAAGTGCCAATGCTGTTATCCATGACCCATCTCCAAAGCTGTAAGCTACGCCTGCTGCTTTCTTTTTCTGCCGCATCAGAGTGTCGAGTTTAAATTCTTCGATACGACGATTTTAATTTTCTTGCAGAGTTCGATTTCAGTTCTGTTCCTGTTGGTGGATTTGTTTACAATTTTGATTTGGATTCTTTTTCGCCTGTAATTTGTAGTATCACATTTTAAAGTTTTGCACAGAACTATTCACTTTTGTTAATATTTTCAGCAACAATTTTTTTTTTTAACCTTACTTTGTTTATCGCACACTTTAATTTTTTTCCTTCACTAACTTATAACTGCTTAATTTTAAGCTTACATTTGATTATCGGTTACAAAAATTCTGACAAAGTAATTAATATATAACATTTACATAAACAAGTAAAGAAAATTACAATCGCTAAGTTGCGCTTTGTAAAATACACAGCACCAATAAGATTTACATCTTTGATCTTCAAGAAAATTAACAAGAAAAGTTGCAGGGTGTGTTCACTTAATGCCTTCAGTTGTTTGTTATGGAATAATTTGCACAAATTTGTAAGGATTTTCAACACAACTAATCTCTTACATACATATCACATCATACATATCTTGCAAATGAACGATTCATTCTAACAAGACCACTTTATTGAATGGCTATCATGGGAAGAATAAACTACCACAAAATATATTATATGAAAAACTTTAAATAACTGAAATCGAAATTAGCTTTCTTTTTAGAAATTAGATAAAAAAAAGAAATTTATTTTCCACGTGCTAAATATGATATATTCTTACAGACATACAAAAAAAAACATTTTTTTAATTTATTTTAATCGAGCAGAAACTAATAGGATTTGTATTTAATGACGAGATGAAGATCCACCTAAATTTGCTAAAAATCGTACTACTACACTATGTAAGCTTTTATATGGTATACATTATAAGCTTTTGCATCATCGGCTAATGACTGCAATAGATACAGGTAATGTGCTAGTGATTCTATCCATGAATGTATGTATACATTTTTTGTATAGTCGAAACTGTCCTCTACTTCTTAATAACACAAAATCGTCATACTCTATGTCTACAGTGTAAAACATCGAGTGAAGTAAAACAAATTACGGATAATTCACAGATGTAACACGTACGCATTTTGGAATGGAAGTTAGACCCAATTTAAAACTCATTCTTCCATAATATATTTCTTATTAATTTGAAAAACATTATTACACAATTCGACGATGCTGACTCACAATTTATTTACATGCAAAAATGAGTGCTAAGCAGAGAACAATTTCGTCCTGCAGCTTTTTGCACTAGAACTGAGCGCAAGCCACGGCCTGAAAAAAGCTTTCGCATTTGCGATGCCCACTTAACTGGCTGGCGACCAGAAAGGGAAAAAATCGTAATCACGACGGCAACGACGAACCTCAAGCTTTGACTTGCTACGGCAAACTGAAGCTGTTATTCTAACTGTAAATGAAAGTGTTGGAAGCTTTGGCATAAAATGAGCGAAACGGTTCTAGTTATCAGACAGCTCAAAAGCTCTATTAGAGTAAAGTTCTGACCACTTGAGAAAAATGTTTACGATATGCGGTCCTCACCATCTCATGGCGATTGTTTACTGCATGACAGCTGTTCGCTTATGCATGCAGCACGTGCTGCATAGCATCTAACTTTCATTGATTATAATTCCCCAAAATTCAGCCTCTTAAAGAGCTAAAAACACTAAATTGGAAAAGTGTAGGAATAGAATAAGTTACTGTTTATCAATCATATCTTAGAGCATAACATATTTCAGATGTTAAGCTTCATTTTACCGTAATTTTCTCAAATCTATAGAAAAAATAGTTTTAAAGGTGCATACTTTTATTTTGTTTGTTAAGCTATTTGGCTGAAACTTACAGAATTAGAGTTTAATAACGGTTTATACATTTCAACCAAATTTAGTGCAAATAGTATTATATAAATAGTATTAGGTATATATTATTATAAAGGCTTTCATAAAGTTAACTATATTAATCGTTTAAGACTACGAGTGATTAATATCATCAGCACATTCATGATAAACGTGCTTTATTGCACATTGTATTTTTGCTGGAAGATAAAGTTTGTTTTGGATTTTCCACGGTCCACACTACCAATAGAAGTTGAACATACCCACATAAATCAGTTCACTATAATTGGAATTTTAATGCTACATGTCTGATTTTTGGTACAGAACAGACTCGAATGTACCTTTCTTACATGTTATACCCGGTATTGTGATACCATTTAAGTTTCAACCGGATAGCTTAACAAACAAAAGCATAACATTCTAAACTAAAAAAATATCTTGGAAGGCTTTCTTCGATGGCTAACAATCTGGAGCGATATCTAACAAAGTTGTACCGCCATCCCTTCTTAATCGTACTGCCTTACAAACCCACCTATACACCTTAGGGCCAGACAATCATTTAACTGTTCAAAATCAAAAAGATTTGATAACTTATTGTTAGTCGTAAATTAAAAGAAGATTTAAAAAATTAATTAAATAAGTTTGATTATTAATGGAAGGTCTTGGATAGTGATCATGTAATCATTTCATGACGAATTTACTTTTATTTTATTTTTTTAAATATTATTATTTAAATATTATTTTTAAATATTATTTATTTCTTGATTTTTTTTAGCTCTTATATTAACGGTGGGCAATTTTCCTTTTCAAGTTAAACGTGTTTAAACATGTAAACATGTTTACAGTTTAATAGCCATTTTTCTACTTCAACCAGATGTTGAGCAAATTACGCTGTTGCTTTCATGGTACATCTCGAGCAGTGAGACTATCAGCAAAGGTATATGTTATTAATTGACTCCTTGCGCTGTATTGCGGAACTCCAGCGTCAATCATTCATGTTGTAAAAAATTTTACTCTAAAAGCTTTTGTGTGTTATTAGGAAGCAATGTTTAGATTTTATACATAAGACTTTTTAGCCAAAGTCCATTGAATTCTGTGGAAAAAAACGAAATATAAGGCTGGAGCAATAATTTCGAATAATCTTAGTATCTCTGATGATATGTAATTTAAGGGCTCAATGGTTCCGATTGCCAAATTGATGAGATGGGAGTTTGTTGTTGATGCTGAAATAAATGTTTTCCTAGTCTACATGTATTTTCTAAAGAGTTTTAATGGGCACAAAAATTGACTTATAGGTCTATACGACGAGTGAATTCGGTATCATTATTAAAGTTTACTCTCTTTTTCTCTTTAGGAAATGTCCGAGTTTAGTGATGGCTTTGAAGGGCTGGACGATAGGGCAAACGGTGGAAAATGAGATCTCAATTATCATTTACGGAGTTATTGTTTTGTATTAGATAAAGATAATTCATGTACATAAAGGCTTATGTCATTCTTGTTATTCTTATGACTGTAAAAACATGGTCGACCCTGTTGTTGGATTTTATAATAGCATTGTAGTCTCCTGCTACTATAAACCTCGTATTAAATTTCAAACAATAATGTCTCAATTATTTATACGTATTTTTAACTAATTTAATTATAACTACATTTTATTCTCTTTTATATTATATTATTTCAGAATTGTTTAACAATTCGATATATTTTATATTTAATTTTAAGTTTTTATACTCCAAAAATAGCGCACGCAAAAGTGTGTATTCATCTTATAATGGATATTATATTCTTTTTAGTAACTTGTGGGGTATCCCCCTCTATGCAAAACTTCCTTAAGGTGTTTTGGCATCGAATTTACAAGTTTCATTGTTTCCTCTGATGTAATTTTGCCCCAATCCTCCAATCCTCCTCTAAAGCTCTGAATGATATGTTCCCAGCTGATTTTTGACATTATAAAGCAAACAGCTTTGTATTATGTGATGTATGTTTTCGGTCGTTGTACCGCTGGGACCAAAATTCACATTTTAAAGCCCGATTTTTCGGCTCTTTCCATTAAATTGATTTCCAAAATGCTTATATAGATATCTTAACTCATAACTGATTCAAAAAAAATTATGTTTCCCACGCCACTTGTTGCCAAACACCCCCACACGTGTTTAGCAATGCCGACTACATTATCTTTGTTGGACGCTTCTACTCTTTTCTTCCATACTAAAACTATTTCATTGATTCCATGAAGTCTAGGGATTTAATATAAGCTTATTTGCAAAAGATAGACGCTTTTCTTATTGAGTTAGAGTTCGGAAATCACAGATTTTTTACGGCGACTTTGGTATGGTACCCATACCAATTTTATAGCACGACGTTCCATAACCTCCGAAACCGAAACCTCCTCTGGGTTTGGAGCTGTACTTCATGAACTTTCATCCTGGGACTACGCCGAATATGTTTAATAACAGCGATTGGTCGCGCTACGTTAGCAATGGTGGGTGGCCAGATCGCGCTTTTGCAAGATACTGCCGGTAAAGTCATAATGATATATTATTTTTTGGATGGAGGAGTGAGCTCTCCCAATTAGGGCACCAATCTCTCTATAAGATTTTCTAAAAATAGTTTTAAAATGATTTTTCGCGCTGCAACAGAAACTTATGCGCCGTTGTTCTCAATGGTTATGCAAATATGAAGATTATTGTAGAAAAAAAAAAACAAGTAAGAAAGCTATAGTCGAGTATCCTCGACTATATAATACTCGGTGCCCACAAATATATTATATATTTATATTTAAATATATATTTAGCTCGTGCTGCGCACTCGCCAATTTTAAGTTAATTAAAAAAAAAAAAAAAGACGCCTCTCAAATTTTGGAATTTGAAATGTGTATAACTTCCATCTTAATTATCCGATCTGTACCAAATTTTCACACAACGTCCAGATACTTTGTACCAAAATTCAGTCATGTAGCTGGGTGTGCTCAAAATTGTTTTTATCGATTTGTGGAGGCGGCGGGGAGCGTGGCAACAATCAAAAATAAACTTGATCTGCCTGCAAATACTACAAGCACTTTTGCAAAAAAAATGAAGTCTCTAGCTCTTATATTCTCCGAGATCTGCGTGTTCATATATACTTTATGGGGTCGGGCACGCCTCCTTATGGATGTTACATACATTTGATGGTGTCGCAAAGTCAATATACTCTTGGTACCCAATGGGCACCGAGTATAAAAACGTAATTACCACCGCCACCTGGAAGTCTGACTACAATCCCAAAATTTTCAATTCCACCCAACCTAAAAGAACTGTACGCAGACTTTTGCGTGTACATATTTTTGTAGTGTTTAACTTAAAATTAAATATAAAATATATTGTATTGTTAAACAATTCTGAAAAAAACTATAATATGAAAGAGAATAATATTTAGTTATGTTTAAAAAAAAAATAGTTAAAAATACGTATAAATAATTGAGAAATTTGGGTTTGAAATTTGATTTTCATTTCCTTTTTCGGTGTACGCTGATTTGTGCTGGTGAGTATACATACTTAATTATATTATATAAATTTATACATTATAAATTTATTTTGTTCGCACTCGCCAATTTTAAGTTAATTTTATTTTACATTATAATTTTATACATTATATATTAATTTTGCTCGTGCTACGCACTCATCATTTTAATTATTTTTATTTTAAGTTAATTCCAAGATATATATTTATTAACATTTTTTTGAAATAATTAAGAATTATACATTTTATTATATTTGCTTATATTGTGATTTAAAAAAGAATTGATCCGCGGATCACTATCAACAGAGCCACACTTTTTACAAGTTTAAAAATAAAAAAAAAACAAGTAAGAAAGTTGTAGTCGAGTGTGCTCGACTATATAATACTCGGTGCCCAAAGTTATATTATATATTTATTTTGTCGTGCTGCGCACTCGCCAATTTTAGGTTAATATAAAAAAAAAAATTTTTAAAAAAAAATTTCAAAAAAAAAATTAAAAAAAAAAATCGTCTCGGGAATCGAACCGCGGACCTCATGCACGCGAGTTCAACTCTCTTACCACTGAGCCACGCTCTTCACAAGTGTGAGAAACACTGAGTAAATGTTGCCGTCGTATGGGGTGAGAACAGCAAGCAAGCGTACGCCTCTCAACTTTTGGAATTTGAAATGTGTATAATTTCCATGTTTATTATCCGATCTGTACCAAATTTGTACACAGCGTCCAGATAAACATATTCTAACTTTGTCCCAAAATTCCTGTCCTGTAGCAGTCCTGTAGTCTCCGAGATCTGTGTGTTCATACGGACGTACAGACGGACAGACGCTCAGACGGACATGCTCCAATCGACTCGGCTGTTGATCCTGAGCCTTATGGGTGTTACATTCATTTGCTCTTGTCACTAACCCAATATACTCTTGGTACCCATAGGGCACCGAGTATAAACACGAATGTTGCCGTGTGTGGGGTTAGAAACGCAGGCAACCGTACGCCATAGAGACGCCCCTCAAATTTTGGTATCTGAAATGTGCATAACTTATGGGTGTTACAAAAATTTGCTGCTGTCACAAAGTCAATATACCCTTTGCAGGGTATACAAATTTTATTTCTTATAGAATTGGGCACTACGGTCGAACATATCCAGCTGATACGTCGCAGTAGAGACCAACATTTTCATCGTAGCGAACTTTTTGTAATCTTAGAGATGTTGTGCCTTGCTGAAACTCTGTGAGTTCAGGGTCAGTTCCTTGTGCTTCTTCAATGGATTGCAATATCACAATATTAACTACATTTTCGGTGTCTACTATCTTAGTGGTGAACTGTGAAATATAGCTCAGCTGGCGTAGTTGGCGTGATGAAGCCTTTTCGCATCGTTTTCGAAGATCGCTGTCAATGGTATATTTTTCTATATATTTACATACATAAATAGATTTTAGATAAAGTAAATGTTGTGATGCGTATTTTTCCCCATAAATAAGGAACTGTAAACTCGTATTAATCAGAGAGTGACAACTGCACGCTCCTGAAACGCTCAAACGCTTCCGCCATCTAAATCCCACCCAGACGTCTTATTCTCCACTGCACTTCGCACTTCGAAATCATCATCAAAAATGTGACATTCGCCGAAGCTCTAAAATCCGGGCTCTGATTTGCACAAACCGTTCCAACAACAGCGCACTTAGAAAAAAACAACCAACAACAATATCATTAGCTGATGCTATAAAATAACAATTTTGAAACAATACTTAATGAAATCCTCATGGAATTCATGTCATTTATGCGGATCACTATGCAAGACTTAATGCGTAATCAAAATTTGTTGATAGAATTATAAACAATCCAAATAAATAATGGCTCCGCTACGTTTATCGACGTGGAATGCCAATGGCGTTTCACAGCATTAACTTAAATTTCTAAACGACAATCATATAGACGTTATGCCACTATTAGAGACTCACCTAACAGACAAATACCATATAAGCTTGGATAGTGGTATTCAAATTACTCTAGTTGCTGTATACTGTCCCTACCGCTTCACAATTTCTGAAGGAGAATTCATTCAGTTTTTCAATTCACTAGGCGACCACTTCATAGCAGCAGGAGACTACAACACTTAGCATACACTCTGTACATCTCGTTTTGTGAATCCATAGGGAAAGCAACTTTATAATGCAATTATAAAATCCAACAATAAGCTGGACCATGATCTCCTGGTAGGGCAACATACTGGCCGACAGACCCCAAGAAACTAACCGATTTGTTTTACTTTTCAATTACAAAAAACGATCTACGTAACTTGATTAGCGCCGAAAGCCTACCGGATCAGTCATCTGACCACTCGCCACTGACCCATTCTCATCTTGTGAATACTTAGGAGTATGTCCTTGTCAACGAAGCTAGAACAGCAACCCCCACCGCTTACACTAATGTTGGACATTTAAGCGAATTAGGTCCCAATTAATTTTTGGGGTACCGGCTATCTAATAGTCGATCACACTCAAATGTAGCTTTCTTACTTCATTATTATTGCCTTGATCAGAAAAAAATAACTTTAAGATTTTTCAAACAATATAAATTTTAATTGTTTCGCACACACATTGAACATTAAAGAAAATTCTAAACATGTTTTCAAATTAAATTTAGATTTGTTCTGAAAAATGCAAAAAATATATAATGTGAAATATAAGATAATTTTAAAACCCACAAAATAAATTTAAAAAAGGCCGTCTAGAGACAATCTTAGATAATACACAAGTAAGAATGATATAGTACCCAAAAAATTGAAAGTTGCATAACTTCCAGGATCCGATTTTGACCGAATTCGCGCAGATCGTCAACATAATTGTACATTTAAAGCGTTCCAAAATTGCTAATTAGGTCGTTTATTAAATATTTAGAAACCTCATGGTACGCACTCGTAAATTTTACGTTATATAAATGTATACATTATATATTTATACCAACAATTATTCAACCGTCGTCGCATGCAGACGAGTATTTATTGTGCTCTCAATAAAATCATAAAAGTGCAGTGACTGGTTCAATAAATCTACAATAACGCGAAAAGACGCTCTCTGCGATGAAATCGCTAATGTTTATTTTGATTAATAATTTAATTAATATAAAACATAACACTTAAAACTCTAACTAAATCAACCTTGATTGCAATGAGTCAAAACAACGTTCGCACACAACGTCAACGAGATCAAGACAAGAGACCAACACGTATTTCTCTTTTAAAGCAAGCTCTGATCAAGCGCGGTCAATTACCCCCAACTGATCGGCAGCGCGTTTGTCGACATCAATAGCTAGCAGCGCAAATATTAATACGTCTGCCGCTGCGCTGCCCGAAAAACAGAACAAAAGCAATGAACAAATTAAGCCGGCTGTACAGACTGGTATGGATCGCTACATTCAAATCAAAAGGAAGCCGAGGTCCCTAAATTCTCAACGCAAAATAACCCGTGGCTGCAATAGAAACGCCCATGAACTCAAACCGATTTAAAATCTTGGCAGACACCTATGAGGTTGAGGCGGCCAAATCTACTGAAGTCGAGAAAATTATTGAGCTTATTGGCAAGGATAACTTCCCTTGTAAAGCTCAAAATTCAGGAAACAAAAGTTCAAATGAAGTCTGAAGATAATTACAGAGTATTATCGAAATATCTCAAGAATAAAAAAAACTTTTTACCTATCAGCTAAAAAGCAGCAAGGGCCTGCAAGTCGTACTGAAGGACATAGAATCCGAAGTAACCCCTGCAGAGATAACAAAGGCGCTACAAGAGAAGGGATTTAGGGCAAAGACAGTCTTCAATATCCTTAACAGGGACAGAAAGCCGCAGCCACTCTTTAAGGTTGAGCTCGAACCAGAAAATAAGTTCCTACTGCACCGCCGAATTACAGTTGAGGAATCGCACAAACGCAATGGTCCGGTACAATGTGCGAACTGCCAAGAATATGGCCATACTGTCCGCTTCCAAAATAAAACATCGTCTTTTTCCCGATTGCAGCCAGATCCTCACTAGGACCTATAAACTCTGACAAAATTGCGACATACGCAAGCGCTTTAAAATCAGGGCTGGCTACTCCTGCCTCAATAAGTTCATTCCTTCAATCAGCATACCAACAACCGAACACGACTCAGCAGCATAAATCGCCGGAGCAGACAAAAAGAAACTTTGAATCTATAATATGCAGTCTACAACAAAGCCTTACGGAATTTAGGTCGTTCATGCACTTTGCAAGATTTAATGGGAAACCAAAATCTATTGATTCAAATGCTGGTTTCACAACAATCCAAATAATGACTTCCCTACGGATATCTACGTGGAACGCTTACGGCATTTCGCAGCATAAACTTGAGTTAGCTCAATTGCTTCTCGACAATCAAATCTACGTAATGCTGCTGTCAGAAACACACCTTACAAACAAATACAATTTTCAACTACGAGGATATTCGTTCTACGGAACAAATCATTCAGATGGTAAATCACATGGTGGGGCTGGAATCAGAAGCACCATATTAAGCAGCACTATCATAACAAATTTGCTAAAAAATACCTACAGGCAACATCTATAAATATACAACTAACTACTGGCAACCAACTTACACTAGCCGCCGTATACTGCCCCCCTCGCTTCACTACAGCTGAAGATGAGTTTATGCTGGTTTTCAACACACTAGCAGACTGCTTTATAGCAGCAGGAGACTACAATGCCAAGCACACACACTAGGGATCTCGTCTCGTGACTGCAAAAGGAAAGAAACTCTATAATGCAATTATCAAAGTCAAGAACAATCTCGACTATGTTTTTTCTGGCACACCAACATACTGGACGACAGACCCAAAGAAACTACCCGATTTAATAGACATTGCGATTACCAAAAACATTCATAAAAATCTGATAAGCGCCGAATGCCTTTCGGATCTTTCATCTGATCACTCGCCTGTCCTGTTTATTCTACTTCGATATCCAGGAACATTGGAACAATCATTAAAATTGACCTCATAGAAAACCAATTGGGTTAAGTACAAAAAGTATATTAGCTTACACATAGGAGTAAGTCCTCATCTCAACGAAGAAGCCGACGTAGACAGCTTTGTTAATTCACCGGAGTCTGTACGCAGAGACGACTGCAGCTCGAGCTTCAACACCTTAAACTACAAATAGACAATGCAATGAAAAGAAGAAAAATCTACAAATCGAACAGCTCGTCCTCGAATAACGACGCTTAATTTACTAAAGCTCTACAGCAAGAGGAAGCATATGTCAACCGCCACTACATAGAGCAATTGTCCACTTCTAGTACAAAACACTCACTATTGAGAGCTCACCCAGTGATGCAGACAGTCCAACACGTTTGCCAACCACCTTGAAAATGTCTTCCAACCAAATCCTACAACTAGTGCGTTTACCTTGCCGACTTTTCCATATGAGCCTTTGCTTCAACATGAGCCAATTGAATTTCGCCCAAACGAAATCGTTAGCATCATTAAAAATCAACTGAATCCGATAAAATCCCCGGGCTGCGACCACACAACTCTCAAAATGATCATTGAGCTTCCATTATGCGCCGTTCGCACTATCACCTAGCTTTTCAATGTCATCGCAAAATCCAGTGAGATGGAAAAAGTCAATTATAATAATGATAGCAAGACCGGGTAAAGACCACACAATCCCCACGTCGTATAGACCTATAAGCCTACTTTCTTTCTTTTCTAAACTCTTTGAAAAATGCGTATTGACTCGGATAAACACATACCTATTTGGGTTTCGTGAAAAGCACGGAACAATTGAGCAGGTCAACCGGATAATATCAGAAATTCGGAACGCGTTCGAAAAACGAGAGTACTGTACTGCCATATTCTTAGATGTCTCTCAAGCATTTGATAGAGTCTGGCTAGAAAGTCTGATGTACAAGATCAAGACAATGCTCCCGTACAACACCCACAAGCTTTTAGAGTCTTACCTTTACGACAGCAAATTTGTTGTGAGGAGCAACATTGAAGCCAAACGAACTCACCTAAAGCTAAAAGCCAGCAGCCTTCATTGGCATATCAACGCTCGGTCTCCCCTTAGCCTTGAATATGAAGTCCTGCTGTATAACTCGGTACTAAAACCTATATGGATGTACGGCTCTCAGTTATGGGGGAATGCCAGCAATAGCAATATTGACACAGTCCAGCGAGTTCAGTCGAAGATCTTGAGAACCATCACCGGGGCACTGTGGTACGTTCGCAACGAAAACATACATCGCGACTTAAACATTCTACCAGTCAAAGAAGCGATCGCAGATCAGAAGGAAAAGTACCTTGCCAAGCTATTGTTGCACCCTAACCACCTGGCGAGAGGTCTAACAAGGTTGAGCAACCAATCACGTCT
>JBAMBR010004055.1:0-60352 GCA_037044475.1 Zaprionus obscuricornis
GGGGCACCCACATGAGGCACACACTACTCGACTCTGCTGTTGTTGCCACACATGTTACGCTCCATGTATATATGTGTGTGTGAGTGTGAGTTTTTGTGTGTGTCAACAACAAAAATGAAAGCGAAACAAAACAAGAAACACAAGGCGTAGGGTGCCACATTCGACAGTCGCCTTTGGCGGTTGAAAGTTCCGCAAGTCGTTCAAATTAATGCCGCGACTCTAGTGGGAAACTGGTGTACAAGCAGAAGAAGAAGAAGAGGAAACAAACACCTGCAATATACACATACACACACACACACACACACATACAGAACAATGCAAAATTACGGACGTTTCAACATGGGCAACGGTGTTAAACGAAAAAAGGCTAAAAAACGCACATTGACCGTTGCCGCTGTGGAAATCGAAGAGGATTTTTTATTTGATTTCGTGCAGTGTACGTTGGAGCCACCGGAGAGGTACGAGTTAAAAAAACAAATGCACCCAAAGCTTCACTTTACTTCACTCACTTTCCCTCTCTGCCTGCACTTTATATATACAATATAAATATATGTATATGAAAGAAGCGAAATCGAGTTTTATTGCCACTATGCTACGTGTTGCAATTATCAATTTTAATGCGCTGCAAACGAGCCGAACGCAACGCATAAATGTCAAGCGCTTGAAAATTTATGCACGTCGCTAGCATTAATTAACATTGCATACTTCGAGGCGTTCGTGCAACACAACGCAACATCATCTACTCTTCGTGCCTTGTGTGTTGACACTTTTTCTTTATCACTTTTCTATATGATTTTCCTCACATTTTTTTTTTTGTTATTGTTTTATAGTCTGACTTTGTCTTTCAATTAGCTGCAGGGCTCTCTACGACTATGACTACGACTACGACTACATGTAACCTTTCCTTATATATTTCCTTTCTTTTCTCGCGCTGTAAACTAATATCAACTTCCTACGCTACAAAAGCGTTAATTAACGTCATAAATGTAATCAATGAATAAAATTATTTTTATATATAGTACAAAGAGCATATCTTATGCTATTCTGCATATATATATTCGCAAATATTAATGAAATTTTTATGACAGCAAATGTTATCAATTTTCTTGTTTAAATGAGCGTCAGGGAATTTTTATTCACTGCTAAATGTGCTGAAAAGTATAAGAAAAAAAAAACGAAATAATTTAATAATAAATAATTTTAATATTTTTTTTAGATTTTTTTCCAACATTTTTCACAAGATTTTTCAGCAGCTAAATTGTAAATTCTTTTTAATGAAAATATTTTTATGTTTTTTTTGTTTTTTTTTTATTTTTTTTTTTTTGCCATTAATTATAATTTTAAAATATTTATTTATATTTGATTTAATTTTAATTATTTTTTAAATTTATTAATTTTTTTTAATTTTTAAAATTTTTTTTAAACTATTGATTTTTTTTTTAAGTTTATTTTGATTCCTTTTCTTTTTAAAAAAAATTTATTAAAATTATTTTTTTTTTATTTTTGTTAATTATTCTGTTTCCTTGTAAAAATTATTTTTTTAAAATTTATTTGTTAATTTTTATTTTAGTTTTTTTTTTAATTTTAAACATTTTTTAAATTGTCTTAAATAATTTTAAATTTTTTTTGAGCTTATCAAAATTTTTGAAATTTTTCTTAATTATTCCTTTTCTTATTTATTATAATATTTTTATATAATTATTTTTTTTTTAACTTTTGTTAATTATTCAATTTTCTTGTAAAAATTATTTTTTAATAATTTATTTGTTAATTTTTTTAACATTTTTTAAATTGTCTTAAATAATTTTGAATATTTTTTTACCTTATCAAAATTTATGCAATTTTTTATATATATTTTTTTTCCGCTATTTTACTTTATATCAAAAATTATTTTCCCTATTATACCAATAAAATCCTTTGTCTCAAATTTTTTTTTGACTACAACGCGTATTGCTAAAAGCAAGAGTAAATTTTATTAAATTTTCGACAGAGCTAAACTTGGAAATTGTGAGTAGGCAGAAATTGGGTTAGTCGATATTCAATAGTTCAGAGCAGCGTAAAGTGGGAATACTGCAGGATATATATATAGATATAGAAATAGATGTGTAGATGTACATACGTATGAATGATGCATATAAACAGATAGAACAATGTCGTCGCAATGTGACAACAGCAATAACAATAGCAACAAAAACAACAACAACAACAATACGAACAACAACAATGTTATTTTGTCGCGTTTGATGTCTTAACCCAAGCAACTTGAAGCGACAAGGTTCAAAGTCATCAAAGTTCAATTCAATCAATTCTCGATATATGTGGAAGTTGTAAGCAATGGTTTAAGTGTTGTCAGCGTGATGTTGCTATTGTTATTGTTGTTGTTGTTGTTGTTGTTCTCGTATGTGTTACATCAGCATTGACAATGATAATGAAATTCCAATCAATGTATGTATATCTCTCTCTTTCTCTCTCTATCTCGCTCTCTCACTCTTCCTGTGTAACGTTAGGTATCAATAAGTCAACTGCCGATTCAAAACACATGCATAAATTATACGACTTGGTAACGAGAGAGTGAGTGAGAGAAGCAGTCAACAAGCACTCTGTGTGTGAGTGAGATAGCTAGCTATTGAAACGGAGGTAGTAGTAGTAGTAGGAACATAGCAATCTGTCATGTCATGTGCAATTGCCAGAGTGCATATAATTTCAAAATAAACAAGACAAAAAAAAAAAACGGATACGAATTTCCTCCTCTTTTTTTTTGTTTTCCCCAATAGACATTGTAGGATGACCGCCCAAGGGTTAACTCTTCTTTTGTTTCTATTACTTCTTCTTCTTTTTCAGGGTATTTTTTTTTACCCATTTTTATTACCCTTTTAGCTTCAATGTGTTCATGACATTTGCGGTAGGGCTGCATCCGTTCCTGTCACGCACCACACACACACACACACAACACACATACATACTCTCAGACATAGACAGGTGGGCTGTGATTTATAAATTTTGTTTCCTTTTAACGCGTTTCCCAACAGTTATTACCCGTACTCCCAGCTCACATTTCACATTTCTCATTGTAGTTACATGTATGACTTTTATGCCCATTGAGAGTGTTCGGTTAAGGTTTGAGGTTAGACCTTGTGTGTAGGTTTCAATATGTGTGGGTGAATTGTATGGGGAAGTATGGCAGGGAAAGGGAAGGGGCAAGCTATAAAATGTTATGCGCATAGAACATATTTATGTCAACAAATGTCGAAAAAATGTTAATATCTGAAATATATAGTGCATAGCTATAAGTTTTACATAGTAAAACGAAAAAGGAAAAAAAGGAAAAAAATAAATCCAAAAATTCGTGTACTTCCAGAATGCAGTAGTCTAATTTGAGCTCCACTACAAGCTAAATTAGGCTAAATTCCAAATAAATTTTTGAACATAGCTGAATAAAATTTGAAATATATCTGGAATATATAGCTATAGTTTCGGTATAGTAAAGCTTAAAATGAGAAGCTGAAGAAGCAGAAATGAGAACTCAGCGAACCAAAAATATGCTTTGGTTTCTGCTGCCGGAACTTTACTTTCTCCACGACTCATAGTCAAAATCAAGCTACATTCTAAATAAATTTTAATTACAATTAAGAATTGCATCTGAAATAAAAATAATAAAAGTTACATCAGGAGCTAAAAATAGCAGAAAAGAGAAAGAGTAGCTCCTAAAACTTCCCTTAGTTCCTGCTTCAGGAACTTTTATCTTAGCTCGCCTAATGCAAATGTCTAGCAAAATGTAATAAAATCTCAAATAATTTTAATCACAGCTGAATATAGAAACTCGAAGAAAACCAAACAGAAAAGTTCCTCTAGCTTTCTCAATTGTAGCTTCTCTGAGCTCAACATCAAGGCAAAAACTTATTAAAAACAAATTTTTTTAAAATTCAAAACTTAAACTGCATAATTTTTAGTCTTTTATTGCTGTTAATCTCAGTTTAACTAAAACATTTAAAATTGCATTTAAGTTGCTTGCAACTTGCAGTTAAGCGCATTAAAATAACAATTTCAAAACATTTAGCAGCACAAACAATTTTGTTGTTGGCTCAGCACCAAAAATCCAAAAGCCAAAAACCAAAGTCATAGTCAAAGTTTTAGTCAGGCAATTTACTTTTGGCCTGTGATATTGTCAGTCAGTTAGCTTGTCAGTCAGTTTGTCAGTCAGTTTGTCAATCTGTGCAGTCAGTCAGAGTCTCAGTCTATATCATTTAAGTAATTTAGCATTATTTTCGACACAAAGTTGGCCTCAATTTTCGTTCTGCCATCATAACATTTTTTTCTTCTTCATTTCTGGTGTCAGCTCAAATTTGTTTCGTGCAGCACAAAATGACACAAAATTCGCGTCAGTTGATGTGGTAAATACTTTTTTTTTTGGTAGTATTTATGATGGATCATGCTAATTACCAACTTGGCAAAGACCTATATACTATATATATATATATAGTCTTAAGAAAAACCCCAAATAATTTGCCAAGATTTATATGCAGCAATAAGTCTGAGCGAGCACTGGTGAGTGAACCAGACAATATCAATATAAGGATCTCATGACAAAAGCTTATATCGCATGTATGAGCACAATATTGTATTACCATATACCAAAGACTCTATACCACATGCCACATACCACATACAACATGCCACATGCCGCATGCCATATAACATACCAGACATATATATGGTATAAAAATGAAGCTCTGCAAAAATACATGTGTGTGGAGCACATCAAAATGAAGAACTGACAGAATCGTATAACATATGAGAATCACAATCGAATGTCTGCTAAAAAGCCAAACGAATATTTTTTGACAGCAATGACTATCCATAGAATATATATACACTTACACGTGTGTGTGTGTGTGTGTATCGGTGTGTATATTTGTCTTACTCTACTAACAAACAGATGCGCAGCAGTTCCCTCTGCATGTCTAAAATTACGCTCAATTGTAGGCGGTTTCTATTGTTCAACTAAAAAAAAAATAAAATATTAAATAAAAAAAAAATAAAAATAAAAATTTATGAGAAAGTGGCAAAATGTATAAACGACATTTAAAATACACTTTGCTTATTTAATAAAATTTTACAATTAAAAAAAAAATTTTAAAAAAAATTTTAAAAATTTTTGAAATTTATATATTATTATATTTATAATAATTGTTTATTTATTTATTATAGTCTAGAAATTTCTCTAAAGCTTTTTTTTAAATTTCAAAATATTTCTTTTATTTTTTTTTCTGTTTTTTTTAGAAAATATTTTTAGTAATTTTTAATTATTTATTTTTTAAGTATTTTAAATTTTTGCAATTTTATAATATAAAAGAATATTTCTACACAATTTTTAAAAAATTATTTCTCGATTTAATTTTATGAAAATTATTTTTATTAAATTTTTTCCATAAACTCTCTAATTTTTTATGTAGAATTTAAAAAAAAAATCAATTTAATTTAGGAAAATTATTTTAAATTTAAGAATATTTTTACTTAGTTTTAACGAATTTTAACAAATTCTTTTTTTGTGACATAAAACAAAAATAAAATTTCTCTTAAAAATTATGAATATTTTTATATATAATATTAGAAAAAAATACAATTACATTTTTTAGAATTTTTCTGATTATATTTTCGTAGTTTTTCAAGAGCATTTTCTTGTGTCTCTATAAACAAAAAAATTGTATTAGAAAAAATTTGCACATTTATTTAGCTTGTTGTTTACTTGCTGGCACACTCGGCCCGTGTGTTAAGCTGCAGCAACCTATGAAGGGGAATACCAAAAGACATTTATGTCCTTGTGTATGTGTGTGTGTGTGTGTGTATTATTGTCGGTTTCGGGTGTTTGGCAACGAAAAATAAAGGCAAGAAATAGAAGCGCTATAGAAACAAAATATGTGTGTGGCCGACCTCATTCGTTACCAACAGTTACAAGAGCGAAAACGAAACGGTAAAAAAAAAGACAAACGATAATAATGGTAGAAAAACGTTAACAAAAACAAAAATGTGTATAAATAATATTTAATTTAGTTTTTTTTTTGCTTGTAATTAAAACAATTTCAAAATGAAAATTTTACAAAATAATTTATTGGGTTACATTTTGTGTTGCGGGTTCATCAGCAGCAACAACAACAACAACAACAAGAAAAAGCGTAAAATAAAATATGTTCATTAAAGTTTTTTCTTTTTTTTTTGTTTGGATTTTCTTTTCTTGGCCACAGTTTCAATTTGCCGCGCATTAGCGCACGCCTGGAGCGTCTCATGGGCACCAATGTGGTCAAATTAACGGACCGCGCCTACATGAAGGAGCTGCGCGAGCGCATCGACGAGGATTACCGCAAGCAACTGTTGGCACGCATTAAGGCGCGTGAGGTGAGTCTATACAGCCCACACACAGTGGGCTGTGGCAATATTGTCTGCCAATTAGCCAAGTATACAAATGTTGCCAATTTATTTTGCTTGCCTTTTGTCTAATTGAATTTTTGCAAAAAAAAAACCAACTTTCTATAAATACAAAGTATAACTGAAAATTGCCCAAAAATGCGAAAGTAAAAAAAAAAATTACAAAAAAATTGTCACGTAGCGTTACAACAAGATTTGATTTGAACCCTTTATTTTTTTGGTCTGCTGCTGCTACTGTTACTGCTTCTTCTTCTTTTAAGTCATTGTCTTACGTTGCGACGTTTTCAAAATGTTTTCAATGACAAAAGTCGCGCCTGCTGCAAATGTTTTCTACTGCTGCTGCTGCTGCTGCTACAGTGACAAACAATTGAATTCAATGAGCTCTCGACATGAAAATTGCTAAAGTAAAAATCCAAGCCGTCAAAATCATAAAAAATTAGAACGTCACGTGGCACAGCAACAGCAACAACAAAATAAAAACAAAAAGTTGCCGTTATGTCTGCAAGACATGCGAAACGCGAAAACAATAACAGCAACAATAGTTCAAACTACTAAAAGCAGGAAATAAGCACTTAGAATGCGAGAGAGTTAGATGAGAAAGAGAGAGAGAGAGACAGACAGAGATAGTGAAAGAAAAGTTTTTGTCTGTGCAGCATATTGAACTTGCCTCAAGATATTTTATAATATTCTATTGCTTGCTGCATTGCGCAGCCATCAAAAGGTGTCAAAACTTTGGGCGTTATTGGCCACGCCCATTAAAGTTTCTTCACTATTGAAAAGACACACAAGCTTAAAAGTTACTTTGTTGCAGTTGCTTGCTCTTTGCTCTAGGGCTTGTTCATTTCACAGGTCAACGTTGCTTTATAAGCTGGCAAAAACATAAAATTATAATAAAAAATAATTAAGACATAAATTAATTTTAAAAAATTTGAAAATAAATTAATTTAAAATAAATAATAATTTAAATAATTAAAATTATAAAAATAAAATAATTAAAAGTAATCAAAATAATTAAAAATAAATTTTATAAAAATATTAATAATTATGATAAAAAAAAAATTTTAAAATCAACTAATAATTATAAAAATTAATTTCATTCTTATTAAATAATTAAAAAAATAATAATAAAAAAAAAATAATTAATAAAATAAATAATTTATAAAAATAAATAATAATATAATAAAAAATAATAAAATAATAAAAAATAATAAAATAATAAAACATAATAAAATAATAAAAAATAATAAAATAATAAATAATAAAATAATAAATAATAAAATAATAAAAAATAATAAAAAATAATAAAATAATAAAAAATAATAAAAAATAATAAAAAATAATAATAATAATTAATAAAATTGTAATAATAAAAATAATACAAAATAAATAATAAAATAATTAAATAAATTAGTTAATAATTATACAAATTAATAAAATTGTAATAACAAAAATAATACAAAATAAATAATAAAATAATTAATAAAATTAAAATAAAATTAAATAAATAAAATAATTATACAAATTAATAAAATTCTAATAAATATTATTTTGTTTTTCTCTCTCTCTCCCTTTTTCTCTGTTTCTACAGTTAAAAGAAGTTGAAAGAGAACGCATGCTAATTATTGAAGGCAAATCGGATATAATACCCGAAGAACTAGCCGATGATCCTATATTTATGGTCAATAAAGATGCAAATACCGAAATATTAAAAGAACGCTCCAAGGTAAAGTTTGAGCTCTCTTAACTTGTACCGTACCATTAAAGCATAAATACAAATTTTCTAATACAATTATATGTTTGTTTACAGCTGAAAACAAGTCGCGAAAAGAATGCGGAACGACTTAAGGTACAAGGCGTTAAATGGGAACGTGAACGTTTGCAACATGCGGCCAAGGAGGCAGAATTATTGGCCAAGAAGCATGAACGACAACGTCAGCAGAAACTGCTTATTGAGCAATACAGAGACGAAGATGCTGAGCGTGGCATGGACTTGTTGCGGTAAGTGTATAAAAGAGAAAAGGGTAAAACCTTAACCCAAGTTTAGTAACTTCACGTAGCAAGCATGCAGCAGCAGCAGCAGCAGCAGGCTAATTAAAACTTATGTTAAATGAAAATACAACTTTAAAGTTGTAAACATAGGTAGAACGTTGGATAAAGGCCAAGTTAACGTGTTTTTCTTCTTTTATTTTTATTTTTTCGTGTTGTTGTACCTTGACATGTTAAAGCCTTTAAGCCAAGTAAAAGGAGAAAATGAGTGTAAACTCATTTAATTTATAGTTTGTAGAACTTTGAATACTCTGTAAATAAATTTTAGAAAAATTTCTTAAAATTAATTTCAAATATTTATAAAAACTTGATTAATATTTATTTATTAACTTGCATGAAATCTAGAAAAATTATTATTTAGTTTACAGGGTATCTAAGGGTTTTTTTTCGACAGTTTGAATATTTTTTGTTTTTTTTTTTTCGAAAAATCATTAATATGCATGAGTTGTATGTCAGAGCACAAAATTGTTTCACAACTCGTTTGGTTAATGAAAACTTTACACACGCTTCATTTCTTTAAACTCTTTTTGTCTTGCTCTCCATTAACTCTTCCACTCTTTTATTAACTTGTCTTCTTTCACTCCTCCTTTTTCTCTTTTCCTTCCTTTAAACTTGCTCTTCTTCTGCCGCCAGCATACATAACGAGGATTGGCGTGAATGTGAACAGAGTCTGAAGGAGTTCCTGGAAAATGAAAGAGCCAAAATGAAAGAACGTTCATTGCGTGTACCACAACCATTCTCATCGGATCCACAGGACATACTGAATATCGTACGTGCACGGTAAGTACTGAAGATTTCTTAACTAAGCTGCTTAAATTCTTGTATTCCACATTTCGTTGTTTTTTCACTATTTTTTTTTCAGTCAAAAGTTCCGCGAGACTGAGCTACGTATACGGAATCAATTGGAGGTAGAGAAAATCGTTGCACTACCAACCGGTGCAGCAACAAGCACTGTGGATGCACTAATGGTAGATGATGGTGCTGTTGCTAGCATCGATATGCCACGTGAACCATCACAAGATGGTGATTATCCGGGTGCAATACAAACTAAATATATGGATGATGCCTCTGGCGTATCTGATGAATCGCTAAAGAGTGAAAGTCTTATAAGTTTGACGGTGGCCAAGCAGCAATACGCACAAGTATTGCAAGATGAAATGGAAGATGAATATAATCGTGGATTACTTATATCCAAACAGCAATATGATCAATTGCGCTTTGAAGATGAAAAAATTGTTGCATTGCGTAATGCCAAAGTGAGTAATATTCTCTATCTCTTCTAATCTCTATCTCTATAATTTTTCATCTTACAGAACATACTCGAGCTGTATCAACTGGCGGAACAAATTATAATGGGTGATCCTATTGAGGAGGAACCCGAAGAAACTGGCGAAGAAATTGGCATGGCTGAGGAGCATCATGATGATGAGGTGGAAGTAGCTGATGAGGAAGAGGAAGAGGAATGAATAAATATCTTTATAATATCATTTCTATACGAAATTCACTTTTTCCATCAGCGTGAAAAAAATGAGAACAACTATTTCTCAAAATTATGCCAAAATTTTGAATAACAACAAATAACGAAATTCAAGTTTTCACGCGCGGGAGGGAATATAAGGGAAATTTTTAGTAAAAAAATAAAGAAAAACATAACACGAGTAATATGATAAAAAAAAGTCATACTCACAAGTCAAGGTGAAAGCACATGGAGATAGTGTCCCAAAATTGGTGATGACATCTCTTGGTAGCAGTCAGTGCGATTATTATTTACTTATCGATAAGAAGTGTCAATGAAAAACGAGTTTAATTAAAGCTGTAACGAGAGTTTCAAGATAACAAATAATAAAACCCACATAACATAAGCTAAATACTAACGTATTATCAGGTTTTTTTTTTTACAGTATAGACATATAGTAGTGTGGGCAGCGTAACGACAATCCAAGTATGTTACAAATATTTGCATATGTCTATCAAATGCGAGATAAGTTAAATCCAAAAAAAAAATGTTGTTCTAGGAATAGAAAACGCTAACATTTCGCTATTTCAGCATTTTTTTTAAATATTAGGATTTTACTGGAAAACACTTTGGATTTCATATATTACTACATTTTATATGTGGAAATAATACAAATTTTGATCAGAATTTCCCTAATTTTTGAAAATCTGGAAAAAATCTATGGAATTTATAACATAATCAATGTGAATTTCACTTGGCCCCGAAAAAGGCCTGAAATTTTAATTTCTAGTTTCCAAAATTTCTTTGAAAATCTAATTTTTGAAAACCTGGAAAAAATCTATGGAATTTATAACATAATCAATGTGAATTTCACTTGGTCCCGAAAAAAGCCTAAAATTTTAATTTCTAGTTTCCAAAATTTCTTTGAAAATCTAATTTTTTAAAAGCTGTAAGAAATCTATGGAATTTATAACATAATCAATGTGAATTTCACTTGGTCCCGAAAAAAGCCTGAAATTTTAATTCCTAGTTTCCAAAATTTCTTCGAAAATCTAATTTTTGAAAAGCTGTAAGAAATCTATGGAATTTATAACATAATCAATGTGAATTTCACTTGGTCCCGAAAAAAGCCTGAAATTTTAATTCCTAGTTTCCAAAATTTCTTTGGATTTTCCGTTTTATTGGCGTTTTGATTATTTGGAATGCTTCATATAGAAAATCTCAGCGTAATTAGCTGAGGTAATATTGCTTATCGATTGCATGCCGGAAGTGTTAGGGCGAAACATACAGCGACAAAGAGAGAGAGAGAAAACGAGATTATACAATAAATCGCACAAAGGCGTCGTCGGCGTCGGCGATTTTGTATGACGCACTCGATTAAACTCTCTGCGGTTATTTGATATGAGTAGTTTAAGCTTCTCCTCTTATACTTATCTCCCTTTATCTCTATCAATTACTGCAAGTTGCAACATGTCTTATTAAAAAGTCAATGCTAAAAATAGATTCATTTTATATTGTTATTATTGGCTAAAAATAAATAATAGTCCAAGACAAAAGCTACCTCGTGTCTTTCCTCTGCATATATCGTCGAAATCTACTTGAAATTTTCAATGTCTATGTCGTTATTGGTTTCCTTTAGATAGAGCTCCTCATATCATTTCTCACTCATATTGGTTGCCCCAGGCATCACGTTGTGCCACTCTGCAACCTTATGTATGCTATTTTACTATGGTCGCCCCTTAACTTTCTCCTGCTTATTCCTTACCACTGTTTCCCATGAGAGACAGAGAGAAACCAATGCAAATTATGTGCTCACTTAGTCGCTTCCTTTCAGCTATTGACTTTAAAGTGTCGCCTGTGGGCGCCTTCGGCAGATTATGTCGAAAGACTCTTCCTATCTCCAAACCTCCATCCCACTTCCTTCTCATCAACAAGCATATGAAACTGTTTACAATCTCGAGTTGACTGTCTGCCTTGGATTTGCATGTTGTGCGAAATATATAGTAAAAAGAAAGGAAACAAGAAAATTTTTACTAGACACATCGAAGTTCTTATGCACTTCCAAAACAAACTTGACATGGAAATTATGTTTCCTATGTGAAATAATACTTCGTTCTTCCCTAAAATATCTTGCAAACTTTTTTATATTTTACAAAATTTCTACATCAATTGTACATGCCTCTGGAAGTGTATCAAAATGAACTTTATACGGCAGGACTTAACATTATTTACGTTCCGGGCGCGCCTTTAGCGTCATATTCGATCATCCGTTTATATTGCTATTCAACATTTATTAATTTTACTACAGCTGTGATATATACATAAAATTTCTTAAAGGTTTACTAAGAGCTCATCAAAAATTATACGAGAAGTGCTCGAAGAATTTCCACATACAGACTTATCAAATATATCAAAAATTGTTTTCCTGAAAAAAAAAACAAAATCTTCGGAAATTTGTATCAATATTATATAGTTTTTCCATGTTTTCCCATCTAAATTTTTTCAAAATTTTACCCAAACATAAATTCAGTGAATTTCAATAGTATCGACAGTTAGTTTATAGAACATCTATATATTATATCAACTCAATAATAACACTAATAATACCCCCTGCAAAACTATATTATTACCATAAAGCTAACTGTAATTGGCCTAATTAACTTAGCTGTCAATGCTTTATTTACGACAACAATTTCTGATAATAAAAGAAAAAAAAGAAAATATAATAAACACCTGTACAGTAGGTAGAAAAAACACAGCTATCGAGGTCAATAAAAACTGCAAATAGCTTTAAATAGATTTTTGGTTACGAAAAATATTGTCGCAATATTCATTTCCGCATTGCAGGGATTTGCGCAGCGTTATTTCACCCACGTCTTAAATACTTCTCGGAAATATCAATGACGCGTCAACCGACTAAATGCCGAGCACTAAGTACACTTAGCGAAAATTCAACAAACTTTAAAAATTTTTACATAATTTTTAATAAAAAAAAATAAATTAAATAAATAAAAATTTGTGTTTTTTTTTTAATGAAAATTATGCTAAAAATAAATTTTGATTTAATATATTAACATAATTATGATAATTTATTTTTTTTTTTGTGCTCGTGTACAATATATATAAAGACTGCTGTCAACAATTACAGCAAGTAGTACCCCGCTACTTTGCCCCTTATACTACCCTTTCCCCTTCTACAATTAAACTCTGACGTTATATGTCGGAGAAACCTTCGCGCCTTGACTTGTTGCCTATTTAACGGCGCGCGTATCTTTTGCGGCGTAAATAATTGCCGCCACTTTTTTATGATACTGCTAAAGGAAGATAGAAGGCAGGAAGTAACGGTATGCGGAGGTCTCACAGGGCTTTGTCCGATTTGCCTAACATTTTTCATAAGCATAACATTAGACAGGCTAAAACTGGCAAATGTGACGAAATTTTTCATTGATAAAGTCGCCAAAAAAAAAACAGCAAGAAAACCAAAACGAAGTGTCGAAAAAAAGCTCGTCAAGCTTTTACGCAATAATTTTTTTTTTTGTTTTTTTTTTGGCGCGTCGCCTTCGTTAACGAAGTGGAATTTGTAACGCTCGTCAGCCGACTGCATGTCGGAGCCGAGGCGACAGCAGCGCTTCGTCCTTATAAAAGATGTCGGCGCCCTTAGTCAGTTACGCAGTGTTCAACAAGTAGTAGGAGCAACAGTTGCCACAAACCGATAGAAAACTAACGGCAGTCAGTGTAACTAAAGGCAGCGCCAAAGTGAGTTCAAAGTGCGCTCTACAAAAAAAAAATTCATTTGCATAATTTTTAAATAAAAAAAAAATATATAAAAATTCAATTAAAATAAATTTATGTAAATATTCAAAATTTAATTGGCAAAAGAGTTCGAAAAAAAAAAATAAATAAAAATATACTGAATTATTCAGTTAGAAAGTTTGCTGAACGCGTCGCGAAATCTTAGAAATGCCGTCGCTGTCGACAAAGTGCATCATCACAGAGACAGCGTATAAAAAGACAAAGTGTTTGATAATATAATATATATATATATATGAGACTTAAATTGTGTCGGGAGAAACTTAAAGCAAGCTGAAGCTAAAGACTGAAGACTTCTAAAAGATTTTGTCTGCAAAAAACTTGCAAAACTGAGAAATAGACAAAGCGTTAAAAAATAAATTTTTTATATGCTGACAAAAATTTGCATGAGAAAATTTAAATTAAAATCTTAAATTAAAATTATTTTTGTTTTAAATAATTTTAAAATATTTTTCACAAAGAAAAATATTTATAGCATATTTTACGCATAAAAAAAAAACGAGAAAAATTATATTTAAATATTTATATAAAAATTTTGCAACTTTTTCAAACTTTATCAACAATTTCTACGAATTTTCATTTTAATATAAGTTTAAAATTATAAATTCTGTCTTAAGCCAGAATTAGATTTAGCAGTAATGGAAAATGGCTAAAACAAAAAAAAAGAGAAACTATAAACCAAAGTTAAATTTAGATGCATTGCAAATCAATCACAAAAAGCCAGCAAAGAGTTTTCTACTGAAAAAAAAACAGGCAGAAAAACTGTTAAACTCGTGTCCAATAAACTTATAAAAAATTTAAAGAAAAATGTTGAAAAAGAAATCAATCATCAGGTTTCTCCTCTGCTGCTTCTCTGCATGCGTGTGTGTGTGTGTGTGTGTGTGTGGTTGTTTACCTAGAATCTGTAAAAATTCTTGACTAATTTTGTTGTTGCAAAAAAAAAAAAAAAACACGCATGAAGTAGGTCAAAGTGCAATGCATATATATATATATATGTATATACAGTGAATATATATGTATGTGTGTCGCTCTGTATATATACATATGTATATCGGCTACTTTCGCCTACTTGAATTTATAATGTGCCAATAACTTAATCAAGTAGAACGAGTGCAAGCTAAGAGTTGAATATAGTGTGGGCTTTGAAAGATGAGACAGAAAATGTTTAAATTTTTAAGAGATTATAGAGTCCAGAATTACAGACATTTATCAAGTTATTATTTTAAATAGATTTTTCTCTTCTGTTCCCCAAGATTTTAAGCTAGACAAGCTTCTTTTATTGTTCTTGAAAATTACAGCTTAAATTTGAAAACCATTAAGAAATCCTCAAAAAAATCCGATTTCCTTAAGCTTCATATATATCTGAGAAATTCTACTTCTTAAATTACTACAGCCTTAACCTGAAGAAAAAAAAAAAAAAAACGTGTACCACAAGTAACTGTCAAGTTTGCTAAACAAGTCCAACAATAAATGTCAAGCAAATAAACCGAAACAAGACTTTTTCTTTCTAACTGTCTCTCTCTCTCACTCGCTGTGTATCTTCGTCTCTGTTTGCAACAAATAAAGTAAGAAAAGCATAAATATTTGCGGAAAATGTTGTCAAGCAAACACCTTGTGACAAATCCCTTCACTTCCAACGTTGAAAATTCCTTTACACAGCGAAAGAAAAAAAAAATTGAAAAATTGTAAAAAAAAAAAATGTTATAAAGAAAAACTCAAGAAAAATCCCTAGGCAACAAATATGCAGTAAAAAGAATGTTCGAATAGAAAGAAATATGCCACAGTCAGTTTATACATGTTGCAAGTTGAGTTGATAACACGAAAGTTTTCTTTTATACAACGAAGATTTTATACATTTATTTTTACTGATTGTTTTTATGTTTTATATAAAATATAGTGCTCCGATCCGATAGGTATTAATTTCTCTACAAACCTGGCACTATGCAGAGGACTTCTAACCAGTTTCATTTAGTATTCTGAAGAACTTGGAGACTTATTAAAAAAAATTAATAACGAACCGCAGGTTTTTTTGGCTCCTTTGACTTAAAAAATGATCTCCAAAACTACTATAATATTTATATAAAGTGTTACGATTTAGCTCTTTGAGCTATAATTATTATTTCTTTCAAGTTTCATTTCGTTAGCTGATTAAAAAACAATTTGGAGAAATTACAGAAGATTTTTGTTTTTTTTTTAGCGTTACAAACGTAACTCCAAAACTATTATGCTCTTTAAAAGTGTATAAAAAACAAATGCCAATGTTCGTCTCTCTCTCTCTTTCTCTCTCTCAATACCTCTCTGTCACTCAATCTGTATGTTAGTCATGGTCATCGAACATGGATCAAATTTCACGCTGCAGGCTAAAAAAACAATTCCCAAAAAAAAAAATAAAAAAGACTGAAAGAGAAAGTGAATATAAATGTAAATGTTAAAGAAAGAAATGAAATGAAATGATCAGTGTCTGAGTGCTTTTTGTATATGTATCAAATTCAGCAGACTTTGTATACAAAATATTCAATAGCCTAAGGATATACAAAAGATATATTTTGGTTTATTACAAGGATAACTAACAGAACACAAGAAACGGAATAGTGGAATGTGAGTTAATCAGAGCAAAACAATAAACAATTTTATAATAATCTAATAGTCTAATCGATTAGCTATAAATATTAAAAGTTTAAGTGAATTGCCAAAAAAAAAAGATTTTCAATCAAAATTTAAAAACAGAAAGAGAAAAAAATCAAAATATTTATAGGAAAATTCGATGGAAAGCAAAGGTTAATAACTTTGCCCAAGGCAAATTTAGCCCTTTTTTTTACAAACCAAATGCGACTAAATTTTGTGCAGCTGTGTTGTGTTACAACTTTATTATTAGGTAACATTGAATTGAAATTTCTTTGGGCAAATTGGCAAAATTGACTTGACAAACATCATGTGCACATTAAGTTTAGGGACACACAAAAAAAAAAAACTTTATCAGCAGTCCCAATGCGTAGCGTAGGCGTTGCATGATAGAATGAAATGGTGAATGAGACTGAGAGAGTGAGAGAGAGAGTAAGCTTATTGTGCTTAGTCAACGCTAATTAAGCAACTTTTTACACTTGCATGACAAGTTCTGGGCCCAAAAAAAAAAAGAAGGGCGAAATGTTTGCTTCATAAAGAAAGGAAGAGACAACTCCAAAAGCGGCAACTTCTAAGTACTGAATACACTATACTATTAGGCGTTGTTTTACGTACTCGTATTTTAGCTCAATTTTCTCGTTCAAGCAATTAACTGTACAGTTATTGCGAAAAACAAGGTGAGCTGGCAGTAGCAGTAGTAGCAGTAGCAGTGGCAGGAAGCAGCAGCAATAGCTGCTGAGGCAGAGGCAGGTGACAGTTACAAATGCTCTTCAACATTGCTCTGTGTGTGTGTGTTGGCCAACAACATTTAATAAATTTCATTTTACCCCTGAGACAGCGACCAACAACAATAACAACAACAACAACAGTAAAAGAAAATAACAGCAACAGTTGAAGCAAGTTTCTATTTTTTTTTCTCTCTCTTTTTTTTTGGGGACACTTTTGTACTCAATGTCAACACGTTAATTAAAGCATTTTTTGGACAACGATTCTTGTTTACACAATGTTTTGGCTTTCAGTTAACACTGCTGCTACTTGCTTTCACCATCTCATTTTTTTTTATCTATTTACTGCTCGTAATGTAAATTCTATTCAAATTTTTGCACAATTTAAGCAGCGTTTTTATTGAAAAATAATTTTGTTTAATTTAAATGTTACAAATTTGCAAATTGTTAAATTTCTTACAACTTTTTCAATAATTCTATGAATTTTCACATTAAAATTTTACATTTTCAATAACAAACAAAAAATTTTAAGCAAAATAAACACAGTTTTCTAGCTGCTTTATTTCTCTCTGTGTAAAATATTTCTACTAATTTTTTTTTGTGTATTTACCGTAAATCAAACATAAACTATAAAGTATAAAGTAACTGTAAAATTTGCCATAATTTTTATGCAAAAATTTTACAATTTAAAATTCTAAAGATTTTAAATTTGAAATAAAAATCTTATTGTCAATTCTAGCTAGATTTTCATCTACAAATAAAATATATTTAATTCAATAAAATTATAATATACCTCCAAATCTTTAATCAAAACGTGCAATGAACAAGAAATTTGCCACAAAAAAAAAAAAAATAGAAAAGAAAAAAATAAAAAGTTATTTCTCTTTTTCTCGGAACCATTTTTAATGAAGAGATAAATTGAAATATTTTCCTTTTTAGTTTCTGTTCCTATTTTTTTTTTTTTTTCTTTCTCGCAGCTTGTCAATTTGTGAGGCGTGTTTTTCTGTTGCTCATTTATTGGTTTGCGATTTGCATATGGTTCGTTTAGTAATTTGTCAATTTGTATATTGCCTTAACGCAAAGCAAAAAGAGTTTATTGACTTTTTTATGCATTTTGTCAGTTGAAATTTAAATTGAAATTTTTTAGAAATTTTTTAGCTGCTTTTTCAAGCTTCTTGACATTTTGTACATACAAAACTATTTAAGATTTTTTTTGTTTTGTTAAGTTTATAGTGCTGTCTGATTGAGTTGTCAGAGACTTGACTGATCATCAGCAGACAGCAGACAAGGAGTTAGAAAATTGCTTGTAAATTAAATTACAAGATCTTAAATTTAGACGTAGACAAAATTTTTTTTTTGCTTGTGTTTTTTCTTAATGTTTGTTTATTTAAGTTTAACAAATTAAACAAATCACAAGGCGCCGCAGGAGATGAGACCGCAAGTGCCAAAAGTTTGAAGACAGCTCATTTATATTGTTCACAAGCAAAAAAAAAAAGTTATGCCAACATTGAGCAAAGTGATAAAGTGTGAAAGACAGAGAGAAGAGAGAGTAAAAGAATAAGTAAGAGTCTGAGCTGGCAATGGAAGGATGTGGGCTGTGAAATGTTATAGAATGTGGCCAGGCTAATGGGTATCCAAGACATACACATAGACGTGTTAAAAGGGGGAACAAATTTCAACATTTAGCTTGGCATGGCACGACTTGGCTCTGCAGCAATGTGAAAGAGTTAAGCTAAAGAGTATGTGCTATGTGCCACGCCCACGCTTAATTAAATGAAACGATGCGAATGGCGACGGCCTTTAAATAAAAACAAGCTGCGTGTAATACATAGAACAACAAAAGTAACAAGAACAACAACAACAGCAACTACAAGATGCTTGAAAAATAACATATACTGTGCGAGTTATCTAGAGTTAACAGTGGGGAAAAATGTTTTCAAAAATAAAATAAAATTGAAAAAAAAAAATTAAAAATAATGAAAATTTCATAAAAATTAGCATTATAATATATAAATAAAAATTAAATTAAATAAAAGAAAATTATAAAAATATTTAAAATTGATAATTTAAAATATTTAAAAAAAAAATGAAATAATAATAAAATATTTTTTGAATATATTTTTTTCAACGTTAAAACATTTAAAAACACGTTAAATAAAAGAAAATTATAAAAAATATTTTAAATTGATAATTTAAAATATTAAAAAATAAATCAAATAATAATAAAATATTTTAAAAATATATTTTTTTAAATTTTTTTTTAATTTTATTTAAATTTTATTTAAAAACACGTGAAATAAAAGAAAATTATAAAATTATTTAAAATTGATAATTTAAAATATTTAAAAGAAATCAAATAATAAAATATTTTTAAATATATTTTTTTCTATGTTAAAACATGAAAGAAATAATAAAATATTTATTTAACTTTAATTAAATTTAAAAATTATTGAAAAGAAAATATTTAAAAAAAAAATTAAAATATTTTTAAAATTGATAAATGAAAATATGAAAACAATTATATTATTATAATTAATTATATAATTTATTTGCTTGTCGATTTGCTCCACTGTAAGACGCCTTGAAACAGATTGTTTATTTAAACCTTCATATTATGCTTATGTATATGTGTGTAAGTGTGTGTATGTGTGTGTGTGTGTGAAGGAGTATTGTATGCTTAAACACAAAAATCAGTAACACCCACACACATACAAACGCGTCGTGTAGAAGCAGTGAGAAAGAGAGAGAGAGAGGGGAAGCTTAGTAAATTGTGATGGTGTGGAAAGGAGCAGAAGATGTAGCTGCTATCAAACAGTAGTGATGGTAATTACCCTTATGTACATGACACACATCTCCATTTATGCTTTGCAGCTAGCAAAAAAAAAAAAACAAAAAAAAAACCGTCAGAGGGTAGCAGAAGCAAAAGCGAACACGCTAATCCCGAGAACAACAGTCAAGGCACAAACACAACAGCAGCAACAAGAACAAGCAACAACAAGAACAACAATCACTATGAAACCTGACATACTAACACTGCTCATGGTAGCAACAACGATCCTGGCCAGCAGCACATGCTATGTCAGTGGTTTTCTACCATCGCAGACAGCAGCAGCAGCTTCAGTTCCAGTTGAACTACAACAACAGCAGCAACAGCAACGTCTGTCAGCAACCATGGGTGGTGACGAAGATGTTGTGATACAACCGCGACGACACTTGGACGCACAGGAACGTAACGTTTACGATCCCGGTGATGGTAAGTTTCTCTTCACTGATTAAATGACACTGCCTTTTGTTGTTTGGCCAAGGATTACCCCTGACATTTGACTCCTTGATGAGCAAGACCAGCGCAAAGACTAGCAAGTCAGTCACTGAGTGAATGAGTCAACGGCTCGCTTGCACGCTTCTATAACATAGATTGCGTAGGCTTTTTCTTTCTTACGCATTATACGTTGTACGTTTCGTACATCGAGACTTCAACTCAACGGGTTACAATGACAACAATGACGACAATATGAGACCAACAAACAAAAAACAAAAAACAAACACACGCACACGCACAATGACAAGGCAAGTCTCGAGATTCATTTTAAGGCAGCTCGATGACGGGTGTTAGTTAGCCCATTAAGAAATAAGTATTACCAAGAATCAGTTGGGTTTATATTCCAAAAAAAAACAACAAAAAAAGACTCCAGAATATTTTGCTTAATTTTTTTTTTCGAAAATTGAAATTAGACAGATTTAAATTACATTGTCTGCTACTTTAGGCTTTAAGTATTTTTTTTATATATTTAATATAACTTTTTTTTATTTAATTTTATTGCATATAATTTTTAGACTGTTGCTGTTGGTATATTAATTTATATTAACTTTGATTTAATTTATTATTAATTAATTTCTTTATTTAAAATAAAAAATTAAAATGGAAATTTTAATAATATAATTTTTAATTATTAAATTAAATTAAATTTAAATTTATTAATTTTTTTAATATAATTTTTAGACTCTTGCTGATGGCATATTAATTTATATTAATTTTGATTTAATTTATTATTAATTAATTTCTTTATTTAAAATAAAAAATTAAAAATGGAAATTTTTTAATTTTATTGCATATAATTTTTAGACTCTTGCTGTTGGTATATTAATTTATAATAATTTTGATTTAATTTATTATTAATTAATTTCTTTATTTAAAATAAAAAATTAAAAATGAAAATTTTTTAATTTTATTGAATATAATTTTTAGACTGTTGCTGTTGGTATATTAATTTATATTAATTTTGATTTAATTTATTATTAATTAATTTCTTTATTTAAAATAAAAAATTAAAATGGAAATTTTTTAATTTTATTGAATATAATTTTTAGACTGTTGCTGTTGGTATATTTATTTATATTAATTTTGATTTAATTTATTATTAATTAATTTCTTTATTTAAAATAAAAAATTAAAAATGAAAATTTTTATTTATTTTTATATTTTTTTTTATTAGAAAAAAATTATTTCTTAAAATATAATTTAAAAAACAAAAATAGAATTTCGAAATTAATTTTTTAATAATTTATATGCAAAAATTTTCCATCAGCATTTTTAGTACAATTTTTGTTACAATCTATTGAGAATTTTGTTTCATATGACTGCACATACAACAGGTGGCACACACATACACATATATATATAAACACATATGTATTTTGTGTATTTTTTTTTTTTGCCAATTTATAGTCTGCTTTTAAGCATGCTCTAACTTGCTGTCGACATTCAACAATTTGAATGGTCGTTGGACATTTCCGGTCATTGCACAAATTTTGTAAAGTACATTTATCTATGGTAACACACAACATACAACAATACATTGACACATATACACATACACAGACACATAGACATATGCAGTCAGTCATGGAGCACTTAGCACGCCTACAGAGAATGTTAACAGAAAATTGTTGGACACAATTTTTGGTTAGACGCTTGGTTGACTGAATAGGTTTGGCTTACGTCAAAAAAAATCATGGCCAGGTTTTTTGTCAATATTAACAAGAGACACACACACTCACACACACACACACATATATATATACACTTGAAAATATATAGCAATATTTTGTTTTATAGCTTGTCATAAAATGTAAATATGATTTTTATGCATTTTCATTTAATAATTTGATTAACTTTTCAATTGATTTTATGTGATTTTTTTTTAGACAGAGAATAGATTTCTAAAGAGTTGCAGAACATATATAAATATAATAGATATTATATTTATATTTTTAATATATTAAGAAATTAAGCTAAAATTAAATTATAATTTAAGAAATAATAAAAAAAAACGCAACTAATATTTAAAAATTCAGAATCAATGAATTGTAAGCTATAAGCTGAGTCACAGCCCACTCATAAAGCGCACAAGGCGTGGCATTTAAGTCATGTTAATGTCAGGATGCTGCCAAATGGCAGACAAAAGGCAATACGAATGCGATGATTGACTGAATGACTGAATGACATGAGTGAGAAAGAAAAATGAATAAGCTGAAATGGAGCATGGCAATGTTCTTGGCAGTTGTGTCGTGGACATTTTGCCGCCGGTCAATTTCCGTTCACAACAACAACAAATGAAAAGACTCGTAGAATATTTATATTTTAATATGTATGCGAATTTTTAAGCTGTAACAAAAAGGAGAATGAGAAATAATATTAAGAACTGAGAAATGAGTACAGAGAATTGAGAACTGAGAACTGAGAACTAAGAACAGAGACAAAACGTAAAAAAAAAAAATGATTTAAAACTTTTAAATGTCAGTTTGACGGAAACTTGACGCCTGTTTTTGTGGTTGAGCAAAAGGAAGTTAACATTGCAAATGAAAAATCATTTGTGGAGAGTAGGAATGAGACAGGAAGTCGAATTTTGTGGCCGGATTAATGTTACGAACTTGTGAAAATATTATATTAAAATACCAAATAATAATACAACAATTTTTTTTTTGCTTTTTGTTTTTTGCGGTCTTCATTTACATCCAACACAAAAGCAACAGAGTTGCTGCAAGCACTTAATGCTGAATTAAACGGACTTGTACTGTCGCCAGATTTAGACTTACCACAGTCAGAGACAGAAACATTGCCAGAGCCTAACAACAACTATGCTGCAAATATTGTCTTCAATGAGCTGGAGATGGCCAGTAAATTTGATATGCTTAAAAAGATGGAGGAGGATTTACGTGCTGAGCAGGAACTAGTCGACAAATCCGCTTTGCTTATGAAAATGCTTGAGGTAAGTTTCAATGTTCTTCTTTATGCTAAAACACACAATGTGAGAGGAGTATTTCCTCACTTTTTGCTAATTTAGGATCCTACATTGGATACTTTGCCATTGGTTTATGTAGAGGAAGAAGAGCCGGCAGCAATTGCTGCGTCAGCAACTGATGATTATCCGGAACTGGAAACAGGTATACAAAGTTTAGTTCTTGGTCAAAATAAACCGAAACGTTCACGTTATTATCGTCGTTATCCTTGGAAGCGTCATAATCGGAACCGTGGGTAAGTTACAGTTACAGTTTCAACAAAAATTGTTCCTGTTTTCCCTTTCCCCAAACCTCTTAGGCACCTGTTTTTATTCCCATACGACGATCCACATTGAAATCTATAGAATTTTAATTTTTATAGTTTGTAGTGTTAGTTGATTAGCTTGTTCCTTCAGCTAGTAAATAATCTTTGGAAAATATACAAAAATATCGGATATGTTTCTTAAATTACAACAGAGAATTGACAAAATTTCAGATAAATTCTCTCCAAAAATTTATAATTCCAAAAATTTCCAAAACTATAAAAAATATATAAAAAAAATTAAAAAAAAAAAATACTAAAAAATATTAAAAATTGGCAAAATTTAAGAAACAAAATCCAATAAAAAAAAAAAAATTATTGTTAAAAAAAACCATTTGATTTTCTTCAAGAGTCTCTCTATAGCCCTACCGAGAAACTGTGTCAACAGCCTGAGCTAATACCAAACTCTCTCAAAAAAAAAAAAAATACCAAAAAAAAAACCCCCGAAAAAAAAATAAGAAAAATACCAATCGCATCGCTCAAAAAAAAAAAAAAAAATGTTTTGGGCGCGAAAGTAAACGACATTATTAATTGTCATATATTACTATTATCTCAGTTCTTACATGAATTCTATCAACAGCAACTATGAACCGGAATTACGTTATGCCTGTACACCCAGTAAGGAGGATATATTCAAGCTATTGGTCAATTTACATGAGAATCGCAAGGGGAATCACAGCAAGACGGTCAACTTTTGTAATCGCAAGCGTCCCGCCAAGGCTGTATTTACCAATATACGTTTCTTGGGCTAGATACACACACACACACACACATGCAGACATACAGATACACAATCCCCATACACAAACACACATTCACACACACAGCAAACACTCACACACACATATGTATACCAAGCATCAATTGTATATTGCGCTGACAAAGTCAAGCACGAAAATAAAGGACGATGAAATTCAAGGAAAAAAAAAAATAAAAATAAAGATAAAAACTGGAGAAACACAAGCACTAACAATTAGTTAACTAAAACTAAAATGAAAACCAAAAAACTAATTAAACAACAACTAAGTACTTATTTTAGAGACCCCTTTGTGCACTTTAAATGTTAATCGCACCATTTTTTTTAGAACCTTACTAAGCTCACAACTAGACAATTAACTACGAGAAACAATGCAGAAACAAATCCCTAACAAACTCACGCTCTCTATCTTTCACCTATCTCTTACTGTGTTGTATATACACCTCTCTCTCTTTCCCTCTCTCTCTCTCTCTCTCTTTATATATATCTATATATATATTCATATTCGTATTTAAAATGTAATTTTTTTTTTTTTTTTTTTGCCGCATTTTGTGTGCGCGCTTTATGCAAAATATCAAAAGTTTAGCAAATGTTTCAACTTGTCATATCATTAGAAAGCGTCAATCGGTGTCGGTAAAGTTGAGTATTATTACAGATATATATATATATACGATAAAAGAAAGAAAGAAACTATAACAACTATTTAATTAATCATGTTAACTAGAAAATTCAAATTAATTATAATTATATAAAAATCGAAACTTCAATGTGTATATATGTATGTTATATGTATAATTCCTATATACACTATATATATGCTATATATATATATAACAAAAAAAAAATTATATATATATATGTATGTGTATGTAAAGTCAAAAACAAAAACAAAACAAAAATATTAAAGAATTCTAATTACTAAATAAACAAATGAAATATATATCTATTATTATTGTGCGCAATGATAACATGTTCATTATTGACTCTTGGCGGGGTTTTTTTTTTTGGGAACATAATTTGAATGATAATTAGTGAAATATTCAATCTGTTTCTTACAGTAGCTCTAAGTAAGTTTTTTACCAAAAAGAAATCTTTAAAATAAAGAAAATTTATATTAAGAATTTATAAACATTTTTTTTACAGTGACTTTTCTTCTACAAATTCTTAGGACTGAATTTTGAAGCCTTATATCCGTAGTTTGCAGACCATAAAGTATATATATTTTTACTCATATTCGACCGGCAAGTCGATTGGACCATGTTGAGTCTTGAGCGTTTTTTTTTGGGGAATAATTTGAAGGATGATTAGAAAGAAATTTTGACATTGTTTCGTAAATGAACAAAAAAAATTACTAAAGAATTTTTTACAAATTTTTTACATCGATTTTTCTTATAGAATTTCTTTGGCCAGGACTTTTAAACCTTGTATCCATAGTTTACAGACTCTGTAGAGTGTGTAATGTAAGCCTAGCAATTCTAGAATGTAACGCTCTTAAGAGAACTTGTACTATTCCATAAATTATATATATGTAAACTCATATTCGACTGGCAAGTCGATTGGATCATATTGAGTTTTAAGGGCTTTTTTTTGGGGAATAATTTGAAGGATGATTAGAGAAATTTTTTCAGATTGTTTCGTAAAGGAACAAAAAATGACTAAAAAATTTTTAAAGCTTATTTTTACAGTGATTTTTTCTTACAGAAATTCTTCGTCATGAACTTTCAAAATAAATTCCCATATTCCCATATTTTTTTTACTAGCTACACATACGATTTGTAGCATTTATGAGATACATCAGTGCAAAAAAACATACATCTCGACAATTTAATAATGTTTTATGTTTTTTTGTTTTTTTTTTTTTTGTATCTTTTCATTTTTCTGCAAACATAACAATAAAATGTGGCAAAAAACATTGTTGTGCCCCTCAATGTTTATTCGGTCTAAACACTTACACACACACACACACACACACACAATATACATAGTTATATACTTTAGAGATACGTGCATGCATTGTTTATCTATGATCTCTCGCTCTCTCTCTATGTCTCTCTCTCTCTCTGTCTCTCTCTATCTATGTGTTCCTCTCTCTCTTTCGCTTATGTTGTTTCTTTGACTTGTTGACGTCATCAGCGTCAAGATGTGTGAAAAAAAAGGTTTCACTGCTTAGTCAGCCAAGTCTCTGGCCCTACCGCTGCCTCTGTCGCTGTCGCTGTCGCTGTCACTGTCGCTGACTCTGACTCCGACTTTAACTTCAAACTGTAGTCGTAGTTGTTGTTGTTGCTGTTGTTGCTGTTGTTGTTGGCTCTTCTTATTACCCGTGCCATTTCCATTTCCGTTGTTGTCAGGCACAGCAGCAACATAAACCAACGGCCAACAGCAGCATCTGCTCTTCAAATATATATACTATATATATATATATAACAACATAACCTCAATGCCAAGTTGTCATCGTTGTTGTCGTCGTCTGGAAGTGTCGACTCAAAGCTTAAGCAAACATAACAAATACAAGAACCAAGAATTGTGCTCTTGAAGTAGACGAAGAGGAAGCCGCAACGCATCTAAGGGCGGTCAGTGCGACACTTTCAAGGTGGGTCGTCGAATGAAAAACCACAACGTGTTGTACTTATACGACACACGACATGCGACATATGACAAAAACGACGACGACAACGACGAAGACGACGTCGACAATGATGCTAAACAATGCTTGGTATTTGTGGGTAAAAACTGAAAGTCAGCAACAGTCGTAGACTTAGACATTTCGACTTCAAATACAAGATGCTCGTAAATTAAAAGATTCGCAGACGTCTTTACAATGCTTGAGATTATTTCTATATATTTCTTGCACAATGTTTTTTAGCACTTAGCTGGGAAAATCGTATCTCTAAATATTTTACAGGCGTAACTGCTAAGATTTTCCTAAAGTTGAAAAGTGTTTCAAAAATATTTTCAAAAATTATTTAAATTTTAAGCTAAAGTTGAGATCAAGTGAAGAAGTTATAGAAAAATAAGAAAATTATAGAAAATTAAGAGATGAAAATTTGAAGCTATGATGAGATGAAGATGATATCAAGCTTTGCATATACGAATTTTGGAAGATATAATGGGATGAGCTAAAGATTTTCAGACTTGAAGAAACAAAGATTTAGAGATATTAAAAATTTGTAGATTTGAGCATACAATGAGGATGACTTGAAGTTACGAATAGATGAACAATTGGAGAAATTTAAATTTTAAAGAGATGAAAATTGGAAGATTGGAAGCGAACATTTCACACAGCACTATTGAAATCTAGAAATACCTAAAATTTCAAGAACTGAATTTCGAATAAATCTAGAGCTTTATTTTATTAGTGAAAAATATATGTATATAGCATCTGCTAGCTGACATATAATATTATATTATTATTATTCTTTCTTGCTTAGTAATATTAGAAAATTAACCAAAAATGTTGCTAAACCAACTGCGTAACGGTGCAAAACAGATTGGTTTGGTCAACCAGAGCGTATCGACTGACAGACGTAATACTTCCATATAGTCAAAGGTGCAGCTGCTTTGCTCAAAAGCTTTTGTTGACGGCACGGAAATAGTTGTGGTTCTTGGCGCTTTTGTTGTTGTTGTTATTAGACGATTGACAACATTATCATCATTATCATTATCATCGTCGAGAGCAGCGCGTGTAAAAGCCTCATCGGCATCAAAGTAATAGAATTCCTTGCGTGTTGAATTTGTTTCAACGACTCGTGACGGCTGCTGTGCATCCAGACCGCGGGCAACGGCCCACGATGACTGTCGCGACTGACGATAGGGACGCGTTAGGGGTGAAAAAAGTTGAGATGTCAGTGGATAATTTCCAAGTGTTGGACGTGCAGCATAGTTTGGCCATGCCGACTGTGGATGATAGCCAAGTTGTTGTGGTTGCAGGCCCAGCTGTGGTTGTAGACCCGCCAATTGTGGCTGATAGCTGCCTAATTGTGGTTGATAGCTGCCCAATTGTGGTTGATATCCTACGCCACCCAATTGAGATAATCCACCTAATCCTGGTAATCCACCAAGTGCTGGCAGTCCACCTAATGCTGGATTTTGTCCAGCAAGTCCTGCTCCAGGTCTATAGCTCTCTGTATCCTGATCCTGAAAGATTTCCAATAAAAATCCATTGGATGTTATGCCACCAGCTTGTCCCATGCGTAAACGCAACGCTTTGCGTCCCTCTGGCCAAAAGGATTTATGCACATGTCCCGAACGACAGCCACAATAACGTTGTCCATCCAATTCAATGAAGTCACCTGTACAAGCCGTCGGACCTGCCACATGTCCCGGATATATGCCTCCAACTCCAATACCACCGGCTGGCTGACCAAAATCAAAGAATTTAAATTGTATACGCAAACCGGCAACATTTGGTGAATTCTTCTCCAGATAGAAAATACAATCCCGCTGCTGATTGGGCAACAGTGCATTGAGCACAGTGCGTGGAAATCCGGGACTTGATAGATAGAAATGTGATTGACTGAAGCTGCTAATACAGCATAGATCCAACTGGCCGCCAAATTGTTGTAGACTCTGTGGATCGTAATCCTTGAGACTGACACCTTGGGGCTGAAAGCTGCCGGTTTGATATTGATCCGTAACATCAGGGAGTTGTTGTTGCTGCTGTTGTTGTTGTTGCTGCTGTTGTTGCTGTTGCAGCTGTTGCTGTTGTAGCTGTTGCTGCTGTTGTAACTGTTGCTGTAGTTGCAACTGTTGCTGCTGTAATTGTGGCTGCTGTAATTGTTGTAGCTGCCGTTGCAACTGTTGCTGTTGCTCATTATTATTGCAGGGTGCTGCTGCTGCTGCTGTGCCTGGCTGAGCCACCGGCAAATACAAACCGCCAGTAAAACCACCAGCGCCACCATTTGGTAAATAAGGCGGATAACCTACAGCAGGATAAGCTGGTTGATAGCCCGGCTGATAAGCGCCAGGGAAACCAGCAAAAGATGGCAACTGTGGCTGCTGTGGCAATGTGAAATTCAATGGATGTGGCAACTGTTGCGGCTTCTGCTGCTGCTGCTGCAGATGATGATGATGCGAATGTAATGGTTTCTTTGTTGGCAATTTAGCATTTACCTCAACGGTATCATTCTCCTCATCATCCATATCCAAGCCACGTGCAGCCAATTCTTCAGTTTCACAAGCCAAACGCGTTATCAAAAGTCGAAAGCCACCAGCCGTGGTCCAAGGTGAATCATCGCTAAGGAAACGTAAACGTAGTATGCCATCAGGTGTATGATATTTCTTAATACCAATAACCTGACCGCATAACACTTCCATATCATCATCGGAATTCTGCAAACCAATTGCTAAATAATCGCGAATACAACGATCCGAAAGTTCCAATTGAAAATCCAAAAATTGTATATGAAATTTAGTAGGACAACGATATGGTGAACGTATGACATAGTCTACACAACGATTGGGCGGATAATTGTCAGGATAGTTGGGTGATTCAATGAGACTTTGTCGTTGCCTATAGACACCTTGAAGTTCACACTGTGACAGCTCATCGTGCACCGCTGCCAATGTGAATTGACAGCTAAGTGCTAGAAATCCTAGCCAACATAATCCTTGTTTTAAATCCTTATGCCACATGACCAAAAAAAAAAAAATTATTTTTTTTTGGACTTGCTTAAACTTGTTGTAACGCGCTACGAAACGCAACTGAATCGATGCGGGTCACCCGATACATGCTTTGGGTCGAAATTTTTTTGAGGTGCGACTTTTTTAGTTTCACTTGAACATATTTCCCGCCACTGTCCGCATCAACGAACTTTTGCCCACTTTAAACAATTTGCAGTCTTGTTTTGTGACTTACAACAAAAGATTTTACTTGTTTTCAAATTGTTTTTTTTTTTAACATTTTTTTTTACATTTTTTTTTGGGCCTAAGTTCCTAAATATTTCCGTATTCCATTCATAACTGAAATTGTTGAAATTTATTCAACGCGTACATTGAACTTTGGTAGCCGCAAAATTGCTGTAAGCATTTGCAAAATGTATTTTGTATTTTCTCAAGTATAGTTTAAGTATCTTAAGTTATGCCAGCAGCACTTGACACATTTTGTAGTGCCAAAAGGTTTCTGAAAAGCAGAAAAATCTGTTTCTTAGTCATCTGTTTTATGTAACTTTCTTTTTTTGTTTATTAATAATTTATTAATTATTTAATTTAATTAATTATTATTAGGTAATTTTTTATTAAATTATTATAAATAGTTATAAATAATTTTATTATATTATTTTATTTTATTATAAATAATTTTCGTTTTTTTCAAAATTTATTTTATGATTTTAATTACATAAAAATTATTTTTTTTATATACAAAAATTATTTTTTTTTATATATAAAAATTATTTTTTTTTTATATATTAATTTTTTTTTTATAAAGTAATTTTTTATTAAATTATTATAAATAGTTATAAATAATTTTATTATATTATTATTTAATTTTATTATAAATAATTTTTGTTTTTTTTCAAAATTTATTTTATATATATAAAAATTTTTTTTTTATATATAAAAATTATTTTTTTTTATATATAAAAATTATTTTTTCTATTATTTTTTTTTTTTATTTATTATTTTATTTATTTTTTTTTTTATAGATAAAAATTAAATTATTATTGAAGACTTTCAATTTTTAGGCATATTTTTTTTTTCGCACACAAATTGCATAAAAAAAAACAAAAAAAAATTCTCTGCAACTGTGAAAGTGCAAAAACGATCGACAATATTTTTTTTATTTTTTATTTTTACTTTTTTTCTCATAATTCCATTTCACATGCATAAATATATTGAAGCCATAAAACGCAATATGAAAAATACATTAAGTGCCGTTGAAAAGTGGAGTCATAAAAAGCAATAACAGTTAACACTACAAAAACAACAAATTAGCTACATCGACAATCACAACAACAACAAAGAGAACAACAAGCAACTGTAAATGTTAAACACGAGTTCAATAAGCGTGCGTATAGCTTTGCATATGTGTGTGTGTGTGTGTGAGACTGTGTGTGTGTGTGTTGAGTGACTCTGCATCTTGTGCGTATCTGTTGACAATGTCGCAATATTGCATAACCTTTAAAAAAAAAAAAAAAAAAACAAATAAATTTGACAACGCTCGTGGGAGCGATTGCTGCACTTGAACCACGCCCCTTACACTCAATATTGGTGTGTGACAAAAATAGTTTCGACTTGTTTAAGTTCATCTTCCGCTTCACTTCCAATATATAATGAATGTACGAAAATAAACATATGCAAAAAAAAAGAGAGAAGAAAATAAAAAATACCTACAGTCAAAAGTATGCCTTATGCCGGGGATATAAAAATTAAACGAAATTTACAGTAAAGAAAAGAACATTCATTTTTATTTCAAATCAAACGAAAATTTCAAAACATTTAAAATCAAAATGGAAAATTGTATGTCATAGGCAGAAGTTCGGCAATAGAAATTTTTTTTTATTTCTTTTTATTTTTCAAAAATTCAAAATTTATAGTTGCAGAAAGTTTCCGGAATTTTTTTTTCGCTTATTTTGGACAAAAATTCTTGGTAAATTTGAAAATAGAAAATTAAAAGAAAATAGAAAATAGAAACGTCTTTCGCACAGACAAAATGGCAATACGTTGGAATCTTGAACCCATAATGGTAAATCAGAGAAGAGAACCAACAATTGATTATCAATATCGTCCTCATAAGCCAAGTCTACGACTTGCCGGTGGAATAACACCTGCTCATCGATATTTCTTGCAAAAACCAAATGTTGGCAATCATGTGCATTCAATGATTGCCAACATACATCAGCATATGAAAAGTAAGTTACATAAAGAGAAGGGGGAGGGGGGAAGTAAGAAAAAAAAAAATATTGTAAATTTCATTATTCCACCCACACACCTAGCTACACCACCGCCTCGTCGATCTGTGCCAGCAGTGCCAGATGCAATAGCACAAATTCCTCCAAGTACGAATAAACCAACAGCAAAACAGTCTGGAAGTCGTATTAAAGGTGGTGGCAGTACAAAAGCCATTAAAAACTCAACGGTGCCCATATCACGTATGAAAGCAAAATTAAATCAACAGTCGCAACAATTAATGCGTCGTGGTTATCAGGAAACTGGCCAAAAAACATTTACAAATCAAAAACGAATTCGTGAAGTGCTAATGCAAAAAACTGTGCTTGAAAATATGTTGTCACAGCATAAAAAATTGCAACGAGATACTCAATCAATTGCTCTCGATATACAGCGTATGCGTCAAGATTTTGATAAACTCAAAAATAAATTGGATACATCTCAAGAAGTATTAAATTCGACGCGTACTATGTACAGTTCTTTTAGAAGTGGCAAGCTACCAATGACTTTGCCCACTAAAGTTGGTTCAGTGACATTCCCCAATGCATTTCGTTCAACCACAAAGAAAACTAAGTTGCCTATCATAAAAAGTAGTATTACGTTAACACAACGACAAAGTATGTCAGGTGTAAAACGTCGCATTCGAACTGCCGCAAAGTAACTGCCAGTAAGCAGTACAGTTTTTAGCGCACAAAAGCTGAATGCTATAGACAAAAAAAATAGTCACAGTGGCAGCACTGCTACAAAATTTAGTCATACGATAACATGATTTATCGAGCACAATAATCGAAAAGAGAACAAAAATCGTAACGGCAAAAATTTAAAATGTTAGAAAAATTCATACTATATCGTAATTGAAATTATTAGATAATTCACATATATCATATTATCGTATGTTTTACAATCGGAATATTTCGAAATAATTTTTTTTTTTTCTCAACATGAAAGCTTTCATTTATACATCAAACATTTTATGTTAGTAATTGTCGCAATAGATGCTCAGAAATAGAAATTAAGTTTAAAAATTCTAAATTTAAAAAAAAAAAAAATATTTTCGGGTTTTCTTTTCGTTTATTTTGGATGAATATATAACATAATTATTATAATATATAGAAACAACACACACCGTATTCTTTGCTCTCTCCCCCCTTCCCTCCCTGCACATACAAAATGACAATGCGTTTAAACCTTGACGCCATACTACGAAATCAGCTAAGACAATCTAAAAGAGAAGTGGATAGCTATCAGAATCAACCTCAAAATGCATGTCTACGAATTGGCAGCAACGTTACGCCAGCTTATGAATATTTCATGCAGAAACCAAATATCGGCAATCATGTGCATTCCATGCTTAATAATATACATCAGCATATGAAAAGTAAGTTTTGCACTAATGAAAAATAATCAATTTTATATATATATTTTTTTTTTTTAATTTTTTTACATTTAGCCACACCACCTGCTCGTCTGGCTGTGCCATCAGTGCCAGCTGCAATAGCTGATATTCCACTTGGTCCAAGCAGATCAGGAAATCGTATCAGAGGTGGTGGCAGTTCCAATACCGTTGCAGTCAATAAGTCAGCGATACCAGTTTCACGCATGAAAGCAAAATTGAATCAGCAGTCGCAGCAATTATTAAAACGAAGTATGATTGAGTCTGGATCGAAATCTTTAACGAATCAACGTCGCATACGTGAAGTGCTGCTGCAAAAGAATGTGCTTGAGAATATGTTGACACAGCACAAGAAATTGCAGCGTGATAGACAAACGATTGCTCTAGATTTACAAAGAATGCGTCAGGAACTGGACAAAATTAGAAATAAATTGGATTCGTTAAATTCATACTCAAGAACACCAACGATTTTGCCATCGAAAACTGGCTCACTGACATCAGCTAATCAAAATCGCTCAACCGTGAAGAAATCAAAGTCGACTCCTACCGTTAAGAGTAGTAATGTGGTAACAAAACGACAACATTCGCCTACTATGCCAAAACGACGCACACGTGTAGCGGCTAAATAAACTGACTGCAGTTTTGAATTTTTTTCTGGTGCTCACAGTCAAAAGCTAGATGCCATGGAAGAGTGTAGTGGAGTAGTGGCAGCACTATTACAATACATTAACTCATAGTTGTAAGATATCGATAAACAAGTGTAATAATCGATTGTATCGTATTGACATCCATAAATCATGGCGTCTGTCTCGCCTGTACCAGCAAAACCAATTTGTTTTTTTATTTAATTTATTTTCATATGTTTACGCAAGCAGTTAGAAAGCAGTGTATTTTCCTGGTGCTCACAAACAGAAGCTGAATGTTATGGTAGAGGGAAAAGGCACACTGGCAGCACTATTACAATATGAACTAGATATCGATAAACATAAATAATAATCGATTGTATCGTATTGACATCCCTAAATCATGGCGTCTGTCTCGCCTGTACCATCAAACCAACAAATTTGTGTTTTTTTCATTTATTATCATACATTTGCGTTTTTATTTAGCAGCACTTATTGCTGCTGAAGTTTTAGGCACCAGTTGTGCATTTGCACCTTAGCTTGCTAAAATGGGCTCATCGAAGAAGCACAAAAAGAACAAATCGGAGCGGCGGGAAAAATATGAAGGTAAGCTGAAAAAAAAATCATGCACGATCAGCCGCACCGCATCTTCCTCATGGAATAACTAAATCGAATTTTTCATGCACAGAATATAGTCAACAACAAGACCCGGCACAGCTGCAGCAACGTGGCTTAAAACTTGTACTTAAAGTTGGCTCCAATGCGACACCTGAGTATAGTGTCAACTCACCGCTAACAGCCTTGGATAACCATGGTGGTCCTCCAACAGCAGCCGAAGCAATGATGTCCGCGGCACCGGGTAGTCCCAATTTGCCAGAAGAGTTACAGTGTGGCGATGCTGCTGTGGTTGGTGGCAGTGGTGGACATCGTGAACGTCATAAGAAGTCCAAGAAGAAGAAGAAAAAGAAGGATCGTGAAAAGAAACATAAACATCATAAAGAGAAACGACATCGCAGTCGTGAACGACACCGTGAAATTTGCTCTGAGGAGGAGCGTCCATTGAATCAAGATGAAGATGATGATGAAGCAACATCTCAACCAGGAGCAGATGTTGCCACAAGTTTCACAACGCAACCAACATCAGCTGCAGCTTCAGCTGATCCCGATTGCAGTCAGGATGATGGTTTTAGCTTTATCGATGAGGACGAGGCACAACCGTTGCCCGAAAATATTTTATATTATGCCGGAATTACAACAGATAATTCACCCTCCAATTGTCCAGTTACAAAGCCAATTGTGCCACGTAAATTGGATGATATGCTAATGAGCAGCTCTCCCACATCATCAATGACAACTGGCGGCAGTCCCACTAAACCATTGCCTGATGTAAGTTCAAATGAAATTTAATTATTTTATATACTTAAAATTTATTCTTAATTTTTCAATCATAGCTTGTTATACCATCGCCATCGGCTGTTTCTACAGCTGCCTCCACCCCAGGTGGCAATGTTAGTTCACTGACACCCAAAGCTGCTGCTGCACTGGAGGCACCCAAGACGCCAAGTAGCTCAAGTGAATCTGGACGTGAGCCGCGACGTTGTGTCCTAAAGCTAAAGCAACAAAAGTCACCGTTAAATAAATTATTGGAACATCTATTGCGATTCCTTGAAAAACGTGATCCACATCAATTCTTCGCCTGGCCCGTCACTGATGACATTGCGCCAGGTTATTCCTCTACCATAAGCAAACCAATGGATTTCTTAACCATGCGACAAAAGATCGATGATCATGAATATTCAGCACTTAATGAATTTCGTGATGATTTTCGTTTAATCTGTGAGAATGCCATGCTCTATAATCGTGTAGAGACCGTTTATCATAAGGCAGCAAAACGTCTACTACAGATTGGTCTAAAGCAATTGCAACCAGAGAATTTAATGCGCACATTGAAACCATTATCCGTCTATATACGTGAGTTGACTGCCAAAGAATTGGGCTTTGAATTTAGCAGCAATGAAATGGCAGCAGCTATGGGTTATGATCTACATGATTCAGCTGATGAAGGTGCATTAACAGGTGCCGAGGAACCAACACCAGCACAACTGGAAGAAGAGGAACGTAAACGTGCCTTGCGCTTGGAGAATGCACCGAAAACACATTTCGAACCATACGTCGATGATTTGACAAGTGAAGAGATATTGGCGCAGGTGCAGGGTGCTGCACAGAAAGCTAAACAAAGGATTAGCGCCAAGCAACGTGCACATAAAATGGGTTTCCTACGGCAACATAAGGATGGCACAACGACACTCAATCTGCTCAATCGTGATGAGAACGAAGGTCCAGAAAAAGTTGTTACCATTGGTGATTTGGTTGGCAAATTGCCAACGGGCAGTGGACAAATACATGGATTGCATACGGATCAAAGGAATTCTGTGAAACCTGTCAAAGCAATGAATTATGGTCCCTTTGCTAGCTTTGCACCTACATTCGATTCACGTTTCTCCACATTAAGTGCAGAGGAAACACAATTGGTGCTGCGCACCTATGGCGATGCTTCAAGTGCTGAATATGCTGAAAGCATTTTACAGTTTACAAAAGATTCTAGTTATGGCACAAATATAGCTAATGGTCTCTTGGACATACTCACCAATGGGGAGCATAGTAAATCTCTAGAGGAACTCTACAATATGCAGTTACAAAGCTATGAACAGCGTGAAATTGAAAAATGTTTTGTAGCTGAGAAAAATGATGAGACGGCGACGACGACGACGCCATCATCGGCTACGACAACAACAGCGGAGTCAGCGGAACAAATTGAATTGGAATATGAGAAATATAAAAATACAAAATTAGATTTTAAACGTTTACGTTCACTCAAGGAACTAGGCATTGATGTTGGTTTTTTGGATAGCATGGAAACGGATATGAAAAACTTTGAATTATCGCGTCGTATGCAAGAACATTTAAGTAATAATCTAACATTAATTGAGAAATTGCGTGTCATACAGAATGAGAGATTATCGCAACCATTGCCAACACATTTGGCATTAGTGCAACCAGCTGGTCAGGAGGAGGTGCAAACGGCACAACAATTGTCACAGCAGTTGAGTGAAATGGCCAAGAAATTGCCACCATCAGCCATTGCCGATCAATATGCCTTGAGAAAAGCAATGGGAATGTCTTATGGTAAGATTTGTTATTATAAAGCAGAGAAAAAAAATTTAATAAAATTTTTCTTTTTTTTTACATTTTTAGCTGGTTTACCGCCTCCACCAACATCAGCGCGTGTTCAGCTGCCTGAACTGTTGCAACAACCTGTAGCATTACCACAAATTCAACCACATGCAAATCAATCCAATAATAATGCTGCTGTTGTCGTTGCCAATCATGTGCCTATGGATATCGATGAGCCTGTCGATGTACATGCTGGAGGCGATTTAGAAAATGAATTACGTGAATTCCTTGAAAGCGGTGGCTCCGGCATGCATACCTCAAATCCCGTCGACGATAATAATATTGTCGCTGAGCTGTTGCTCAACTAATAAAACAAAAAAGAAAATTAAGCTAAAAAATAATATAACATAAAAATGAAAAATGAAAAAATGAAACATTTACTGCCTGCCTGCCTCCCGCGCAATATATAAATATATGTGGACAACAAAGAAGCAAAACAAACAAACAAATAAAAAAAATAAAGAACACAAGAAAAAGTAAAGAAAAGTTAAAAACATGTTAAATTATTTTCATACATAACAAATTTGCACTATAAATAATAATAATAAAAAAAAAAAATGATTACAATTTAATTTTAAGTAAACAGAAAAAAAAAATATATATAAAATAAAATTTGTTTTATTTTGAGAGATTTAGGCAGTAGAAATTTTAGATAGTGATTGATAAATATGATGAATAAGTTAATGATAAAGAGTTTACCCTGTGACTGATTATGCCTGCTCAGAGAAGCAAGGCAACCGCAAGAACTTCTGAAAACAGAGTTTAAGAAACTGAAGTCGCCAGCAGAACAGAACAGTTGCAGAGAATCTCTAAAGAAGGGTTTACCTAGGAGCTGGATTTATCTTCTTAGAGTAGCAGTGCTTCCTCCAGAGGCTACACAAAAACTGAAAAATCTTTTGCTCATTTTTAATTTAAGGGAATTTTTTAAGCAGCATTAAAATTAAATTCAATTTCAAAATAAAGTCAATAATTGACCAAGGAAAACTGTGGAAAAAAGTAAGCATATATTTTTTTTATAATTAAATATTGTTTTTGTTTTTATTCGTTCGTCTTAACAATATAATTTCAATTACATTTTGTTTGTTTTTTTTTTTTATATAAATTTTAAGTACACATTTTATAAAATAAAAAATATTTTTTTTGCAAAAATAGAATTAACTACTGGGCGTTAATTAATCTTAAGGTGATTTAATCATTTAAAGGCAAATTCTTAAGAGGTTTTATTTTTACTTATATTTTTATACCCTTGCACAGAGGTTCTAATAATTTTGGAGATGATTTTCATAGACTGACAATCAGCCTTCTTCTACGACTGCAAAGTGTATGAAATCTCGGCACGCCGTAGATAATTTTGCTTTGTTTTTAGTATACTTTTATTTAATTTTAAGTAGATTTCATTTCATTTTAAGTACAAACTAACTACTTTTTTTTTTAAGTAGTAATTGTTTTATGCAAAATTGTTTTGCATTTCATTTTTTTTTTTTTTTTTTTATATTTTTTATATAATTTGTAAATTTTTGCATAGAAAATATAACTTGGCATTTTGATTATTGTTTAAGTTTTTGTCTGTTTTAAGTTAGTTTCTGGGACAACATTCATTATATACACGTGACACGAGTACATACAAAAAATATAAACGATACAAAACAAAAAAAATTTAAATTAAGTACAGACTAAGTACAGCTGTATATATAGTTAGTATATATATATATATACTATACATAGTATATAATTATATAGTATTATTATGTACTTAAGAAACTGATATCTTGCGTTGTCTGACATTATTGAACTTTTCAGCTTAAGCTAATGAACATTTTCTCTGTTTCTCACTTTTAACTCTACAATATTTTTCTTTTTCTTTTCATTTTGTTTTTTTTTATGGTAATTACTAATTTGCACAGTTTTACAAAAAAAAAAATAATATATATATATATAGAGATATATAAACATATACAGTATGTTGTTGTTGTTTTAGTTGGCTTTTTTTTTGCTTTGTTGAGGTAGCAGCAATTTTCAAATTTGTTGCCTAAATAACTTTTTTTTTTTTTTTTAATTATTTGTTTCATAATTTTTGTCTTGTTTTGAGTTTCGTCGGCTATTTCTTTTTTTTTGTGTTTTTGTTTTTTTTTTTTTAGATATTTTCTAGTATTTTATATATTAGTCTATTGAACAAGATTAGCATCCTTGGCCATGCTATAGAATGCTGATTTATGATTATCCAATAATTCGGTGGGCGAAGCAAATTCCGTTATCATACCCTTATCCAGCACAATAACTTTATCCGAATCCATAATTGTATTCAAACGATGTGCAATAGTTAGCACTGTGCACTCTTTGAATTCGCTGCGAATTGTTTTCTATAACAACGATAACAACGATATTGATATTAATAAACGATTTAATAAGAATAAAAATCGATATCTTACCTGAATAAGATCATCAGTCTCAAGATCAACAGCAGCTGTTGCTTCATCCAAAATCAATACCTTTGTCTTACGCAGCAATGCACGCGCCAAGCATACTAATTGACGTTGACCCACTGATAGATTTTCACCACCTTCGGATACTTCATGATTTAAGCCAGCCGTTAGTGACTCAACGAATGCCTTCAAATGTGATAATTCCAATGCTTTCCAAATTTCTTCATCGGTCTTGATCACAAATGGATCAAGATTGGAACGTAATGAGCCAGAGAATAAAACAGGATCTTGTGGTATAATAGTTAAACGAGAACGTAACATATGTAGACCCATAGAGGAGATATCGATATCATCGATAAGAATTTTACCACCAGCCGATTCGATAATTCTGTAACGGATCAAAATGAATTTGAATTTAGCACAGTTGCGCTGTAAATAACATTCATGTTGGAAGCTTAACAGCGTCCCTTAATTTTGTAATAAGCAAACTGTTAAACGAGCGCTGTTATTAACATTAACATAGAACAGTTAACAGTCTTGCTTGAATTTAACAGTTGAACAGCTGTTACAGAGCAGTTGCGCTGTAAATAACATTCATGTTGGAAGCTTAACAGCGTCGCTTAATTTTGTAGCAACAAACTGTTAAACGAGCGCTGTTATTAACATTAACATAGAACAGTTAACAGTCTTGCTTGCATTTAACAGTTGAACAGCTGTTAAAGGCAGTGCACGGCAGTCTGTAATGCAAGCTTGCATCTTATGTTAAGCAGCGCAATATCGTAAGCTCATATCGTATGTTAAGCCAAAATTTATATCATATGTTCTTATCAATATAGATTCTATTATAGTTACCTAAACAAAGCCAATGTCAAACTGGATTTACCAGCGCCAGTGCGTCCCACGATGCCAACCTTTTCGCCGCCGTTTATAAGGAAACTAACGCCACGCAATACCAGATCAAGTCCATCTCGATAGCGTACCTGGAAATTCTGGAATTCAACACGTCCACTAGCGGGCCAATTTGTTGGCTTCTTCTTGTCCTCCTCGAGAGCCCAGGGTGCTTCCTGTTTGGTTTCACCATACTCCTTGATACGTTCCACAGAAACGATATTCGTCTCAATATCGGATGACATGCGCACCAACCAGTTAAGTGTTTGGGTAACCTGCAACGCATAACTTACAGATAGACCAACCAGACCGGGATTCGTTTGACCGCCGAGCACAGCGAAGAGTGCAGCAAATAAAATGATTAAATTTCCAACCATTTCAAGACGAATGGCAAGCCAACGATTGGCAATCAATGATGGATATTTGCAGACTTGATTTTTATCCACTTTGGCATCGGATTCATCAACAAAGCTGTTTGAAAAAAATATAAAAAAAATCGATATTCGATTAAAAAAAAATAAATCCACAATCGATAATTGTTACTTACCGTTCATCAACATGATAGGCACGTATAGTTGATACTCCAGTAACCGTTTCACCGAAATGCGAATAAATTGGTGAACGTGAAACAGATTCCAATCGCATCAATTGACGCGATGTCGCAACATAGAATCGTTGCGCAAAGTAATAAACGAATGCGATCGGTATAATGACAACAAGAAATATCGGTGTCGATATACTAATAACCACAATTGTGGCTAAAACCTAATCATAAATGATCATAAATATAAAAACGATATTAATATCAAAAAAAATTCTTTACATAGTTATTAAAATTAAATAGTGTGCAGTGGTATGTGAGGAGAGTTAGTTGAAAAGTAGAAAAAAATGAGAACTGATTTTTTTGTATTAATATTCATGAATAATCGTAATCGATTTATAGCTACGATACGATTTTTAATATTTCATTCAGCTTCATGCTGAAGTGCCCCAACGCCGATTACTTGATTTGAGTCAATTGTTGAAACTATAATAAACATCTCGATCATAGTGCTGAATAGACTGCATACTAAACATTCAAATACATCATATGTACAGAATTAATCGAACGATTAATAGATAAATTATCGAAAAGTTACAAGTGTTTCCTGAATCTAAATTTACAACGGAATTATATGAAATATGAATAACTTTTACATTAATTTTTTTGCGATTATTTAAATGTTATCGATAATTTATCGATAACATAATAATGTGATTATATGAAGACATTTTTGCAATTATCAGAAACATTTTTGTTTTGTGCAATTCGAATTCATGTGCTGCGTAATGTTACCTCAAAAGCAAACCATAAAACATTGACAAATATGAACGGCAGAAACTGATCGATAATTTGAAAATCTTTCGATAATCTAGAAAGTATACGACCCAATGGTGTTGTATCAAAGAATGACATTGGCGCACAGAGTATACGTCGCAAGACAAGCAAATAGAGCACTTGAGCAGCATTAAGGCCTCCGAGAGCAGGATAAACGATCATTAAAGATGAGAATAAACCTGAACGAAAATATTAACAATAGGAAAATTTAAAGCAAAAAGAAGGAAGTCTACTTTTTGGATAGGATTTTGCAACCAACACATTGAAGAAGTGGTGAATTTTAAAATTAGAGATTAACAATATTTTTTTTTTTTTTGGTGCTTGATTAGTAATCGAATAAAAAGTGATATTTATAAGGAATATATATATAAAAGTAGATGAATATATATATACAGAGGACTTTTTGCTTATTCTTCTTCTTTCTTCATCATGTTTAGAAAAGTTACCTCATAGAATAGCCACATTAGATTTAACATAGTACTTGGCAATATCTGATCGATCGTATCAATATCTTTCGAGAATCTTGAGATTATACGACCCACCGGGGTAGTATCATAAAAATTTGTTGGTGCATGCAGCACATGATGTAGAACGAAAGCATGAAGCAATAGTGCTGCCCGTAGACCTCCAAGTGTGGGTATTATAACCTTTATGTACGAGAATATACCTGTGAATATTTAGGCAAAATGCAATAGTAGTAAAACTATGAAAAATACTACAGTTGCTTCGTGCTATTTTTTTTTACGCTCATCAATCTCAAGATATTTCTCAAACCAAACTTTATATATATATATATAACTTTAGTAAGGCGCATTGGGGTACAAGTAGATACAATTTGTTTAGTGTTAGTTCAACAATCAGATGCGATTTTAGTTTAATTTGTGAGTTTGTTTTTTTTTTTTATGATATTTATAAGAGTTGAAGCAATAGGGAAGGAAAGTCTCCAATTAAATTTGTAGCAGTTTGACCAATTGGAAGGTACGGGGGGAAATAGGCGATAGACGATAGACAGGTGGATTATAAAGAGAGAGAGAGAGAGAGAGATTGATTTTTAGTTGTTGGTTACCTCAAGTGCACACCAGAGACCATCGCTTAGGACTTCCACAATTTTTTGATCAACCGTTTCAATATCTTTGGAGAAACGTGAGACAATGCGACCCACTGGAGTGGTATCAAAGAACCCCATGGGTACATGCACCATACGATCTAGCATTAGCTGATGCAACGCCTTAGCGGCATAAAGACATCCAAGTTGTATGCCCAAATCCGATAGAAACGATGCAATACCTGCGCAATTTACAATTGTAACATTGTGGTAAATCGATGAAAACGATAACTGTCTTGAGAACCCGCTAAGGGTAACAACAGTATTGAGAATTTCTATTCTATATATTTTATATTAATTTTGGACAAAAGATATTTATAAGAATTAAGCATGCCCGCTCACTAAGTAGTGTGATTTGGAGAGGGAAATTTACAGACTATAAGACTTGGTGATTGTGGTTGTTGGTGTTGGGTGTTGAAATTACGTTCCCCAAAAAGAAAAAAAAAACAAGAAAATGCTACAAGCTCTAGTTAATTATTGAGATTAGTAAAAGATTCATAAGATTTGTTAGTTGCTGGTTAATATCTCTATAATATACTAAATAAGTCACAATCACATATCACAATGGAAACGTACCCGAAATGCTTGAGAGTTAAAGACACGTAATAATTCTGGCAATACCAAATCCAATTTATACACATCATTGGCCAAACGATCGATTATCCTAGCTCGTGGTTGTATATCGAAAAATGATTGTGGAGCACACAAAATGCGAGAAAATAATTGACAAAATAATTTCTGTGCTCCATTCACTCCGCCAATGTAAACGATTAGAACAACAATAATATTGCTTACAACTGCAAAGCATTATTACCAAATTTTGGAAGAGTTTCAAATTTTTTGATATTAAGTTACAATTTTCCTATATATTATAAATAAAATATAAGAGCTCATGGAAGCTCATTACGATTGAAAAGCATCAAACAAAACACTTTTGAGGTTAGAAACAAGTAAATAACTTTGTTAGGATTACGCATATAGACACAATTTACGAATATAAGAAACAATACGAGTGAAAAAACAAGTGGAAACCATGAGAAAGACATAACAAATCTGAAAAAAAGTTCAACAATTTCAAAAGAAACTATTTGGAAGAAAAAACTCGAAAATCCTATAAACTAGAACCTCCAGAAATTTAGTAAAATGATTTGAAGGACAAAATAAAGAAGAAAAACATATGGTGCCCTACCAATCATTTCACCAGTGGAACTCACTCCAAGGGCACTACAACCAAAAAAAAAAGGAACAACTTGATTTTACCTGAAATGCTGTGGAAAGACACATACGTATATTTAATGGCATAACCAGATCCAAACAGTTAATGTCATTTGAACAGCGATCCAATATGCGACCTTTTGGAGTTATATCAAAAAATACGGATGGGCAATGCATGATATTATTTAAGAGTTGTCCAAATAATTTATATGCGGCATTATGTGAAGATGTAAACAATATGATCGCGGCGCCATAATTGCTAAGACCTGCATTAAGTTAATGTTAAATAATGTAAGATAGTAATTTAGAGTGAGAGAGAGAGAGGTAGAGAAAGACGGAGAAAGAGGAGATGGTACGATTTTGTGGTATAAGTACATAATATTATGCAGTATATAGAATAATATATCAAATCTTAAGTTCTAGATAAACTTTAAACTCAATTTTAAAGTACAAACCGTAAACGAAAGTTTTCGCTACAAAAACGAAGAAAATAAAAAAAAAAGAGAACAATACGCGAAAGAAAAGAAATGAAAAAGAAAAATACCATAAAAATAAAGGTCATAAAAGAGTCCATTGTGGCGGGTAATTCTTCATCGATAACATCCATATCGCCGCTGAAACTGTTCAAGATACGTCCCAATGGGGTTACATCGAAAAAGCGACAAACTGAGCCGCGCATAACATAATATAAAACATTATTATGCATACGTGATGCAGCCCTAAGTCCGCCATAGTAGACCACCACGACCGCAATGTAGGCAAACACACCTGAATGATGGGAACGATTTTGGACAATGTATCGAGAAATTTTCAATTTGCAATGTATAAATGGCGCAAGAAATGAATCGAGTTTAGCTTTATACTTATATATCATTGATATGAAGAATTGGATTATTAACCAAACCCAGTCTACATGGACCCCAAAAATTCTATTAATCGGCTTGTCTTTATAATCGCATTATGGATGTTTCGTTAATTCTCTGCAACAGGCGTGTCAACAGAGTAAAATTGTTTTTATCCTATGACCATTATCCAGATAAAAAAAAGCAACAAAAAAAAAGCACAAAAAAAATAGTTAAGCTCAATTATAATTGAGATTTGTTTAAGGTTCAACATTATCATGACTCAAATCAAGTAAGGGAATCAAGTAATTAAATGATTCTTTGTGTGTGAGAATATGAATGATTAAAAGATGTTTAGATAATAAATAACTAATAGATTAATCGAATCAACTTTTTTTTTTAGGGTTAGGAAAAAACAAAAAAAAAAAAAGAATTAATTTTTGTAGCTTAGCAAGCGTTGTTTCTTTGGAGATTGAGGTGCTGTTGTGGGGTTAAGGGTTAAGTTCGAGTTTTCTTCTCTTGTTTTTTTTTTTAAGTTGTTTGTATATCTTTACCGAATAGCATGTCGATAGAAATTGTGCCACAATGCTGGGCAATACATTGTCAACTGTATCAATATCCTTGGCAAAGCGACTAATTATACGACCTATGGGTGTTGTATCAAACAGTTCCATTGGCCATATAAGCACCTTACGCTGCAATTTGGTAAACACATCCAGGGAACAGTGTAGACCACCCATAGCCAAGGATAGACCCGATAAATATCGGGATAATACTGTGTTGAATAATTTTTTTAGAATTGGAATATATTGAAATAATAAAATATCTATTTATAATAATCGATAATAGTGAAATAGTGCATAGGGGAAATTCATTTTGTATGCTGTGCATGCAAGCACTAAAATTTAAATTAAAAATTTGTTTTTTCTTACTAGATTACTATACTAAATTATAGTCAGAACTTAGGATAACAGATATCTACCCATAGAGTTAGTGCACATATTTACATAAAACAAAAGGACGTGACTTAATTTTGTAGTTTTTTTTTTTTAACGAATTATTTGAAAATTACATTAGAAAAACCCCTGGAGAAACTCTGCAAGCAGCTACGCAACTTATAGCTAAAGTTAGTTAGAAATTTGATTGATTGAACTTGAATGAAGAACACGCAAGGAAAATATTAAATTTGAATTTGAATTTTGAAAAACTTTACCGAAAATGATGTACTAAGAACTGAACGCCAAAGTAAGGGCAGTGTATTATCGATGGTATCGACATCTTTTGAAAATCGATTAACAATTCTGCCCAATGGCGTTGTGTCGAACAGTCCCATGGACCAACGTAATACTGTATTAAGTAATATCTCATGCAGCAGCTTGCCGCAGTAAAGGCAACCGATAGCCAGTGTTAACGATGAGCAAAGATATGAAAGAACTATAAAAATAAATATGTATCGATATTTTTATATATATATATTTTTTTTTTTGTACTATGCTATGAAAACTAAACTAAAGCGTTTGATGTTATTTGTGGCAAGGACAAAGACTGTAAAATGCTGAGAATATTGCTACTACAATCAACCTACCTAAAACAATATATATGCACGATATATATCGATAACATTATCGTTTAAAACTGTCAGTTGTGTCTTGTTGTGTGTATTGTAATGTTGTTCTTATGAAATTTTTACCGCAAATGCTGTACTTAGGACAACACGCCAATTTAATGGTAGTGTCGCATCCATAACATGAACATCTTTTGAGAAACGATTCAAAATTCTACCAACAGGAGTGCTATCAAACTTTTCCATGGGCCAGTGCAATACATTCTTAAGCAATTCATTGTGTATCTTTTTGGCACTCCTTAGTGTGCCAATTGCAAATACAAATGATTGACTTAAGTAAACCAAAACTATAATAGGAAATTGTTAGGTTTTTAACATTTAAAAATATAGCTAAATAATTTTAACTACTACTACTATCGATAGTACTAACAATGACAAGTGTAGTTTATCAATTGATGCTATCGTTGGTTTCTATTGAAGCTCTATTACTACTAATAACTAGTGTAACTACTATCGATAGTTACTGTATACTATCGATAAGAACAATGGTAAATACTTTTGCTACAAATACAACAGCAGTGTAACATAACCTATAAAACTGTGTTAAAGCAGCCTAAAATAAGCTATATCCGTCGTAATGCTGTATCCGCAACCTGATGAATTTTTAAATGTTTTTCAAATTGTTTTTTTTTTTAGCATTACCGCAAAAACTTGACTGACTGCAACGCGTAAATTAAGTGGCAGTGTATTATCAATGGTATCGACATCTTTGGCAAAGCGATTAACAATACGTCCCAAGGGCGTTATATCAAAGAGTTCCATGGGCCAGTGTATTGTGGAATTAATCAAAGTTTCATGAAGAAATTTAGCACTATAAATACAGCCGAGTGATAGTGCAAGAGTGGAAAGAAAACTGGTCAGAACTGGACCAAAAGAAGAGCGGGGGAAAAAAGCAAAATGATAAATTCAGTTAGTAGGCAAATTGTACCAAAACCGTTATCACCAAAATCCGTTGCGATAAAACATAAGGCAAGGAAATTTATAGTACATATGATTATGATGATAATAATAAATGTTTCCATATTCTCAAAATTGATTAATTGAATGATGTTAGAAAATGTGTGCGATTGGTAAGTTAAGTACGTCGATATTTTTTTTTTTTTTTTTGAATAATTTCGAATAATATTCTTTTTACCATAAATGCCTGACTTAAAACGACCCGTAGATTGAATGGCAGTACATTATCGATGGTATCGACATCTTTTGAAAAACGATTAACAACACGTCCTAGCGGTGTTGTATCAAACAGCTCCATGGCCCAGCGTAAAGTCGAATGCAAAAGCATATTATGTAGAACTCGTGAACATTGTAGACCGCCCAATGATACGGTGAGTGATGAAAAGAAACTGATGGCGACTAAAATTTCGGTTTGTTTTGTTTTTTTTTTTTTTTTTGTCATCGAATTGGGGGAAATTTTGAATTTTTAGGGTTACGTTCCAATGGGAATGGAATATGTTTGTTTGTTGTTTATTGTTGTTGATTTGGATTTGTCATCGTTTTTTTTTTGGTTTTTTTTTGGAAAAGAATTTTTTTGGGTTCAAGACACATAAGGAAGCAAAATTAAATAATTTCAAAAAAATTTTCAAAGAATATTAATTAACAAAATTACACACAAAATAACAAACACAAGTGTGGAATTGTGATTTGTTAGAAATGTGCTGAAGAAGGTTTGAAAAATATATATATATACAAAGGAGTTTAAAATTTTGAAAATGTACTTTAAATTATAATTAAAATTTTAGAAAAATATTTTTAAAAATAAAAAAATATAATTTAAAAAAAAATTTAAAAATGAAGCAAAATAAAGAACTGTCAATCCTTATTCAGATCATAACTAAACAGAATTATTATTTGTGTGCCGTGAAATCTTCGTTACGATATCAAAATTGTGCGAATTTTGTGCATTGTTTTATCTTTAGTTTTTGTTAGTGTGTTTTATTTAATTTATTTTTTATTTAAATTATTTTCTGCTTATTTTGTGTGCTCTTAAAGTTCAAGTTGTATGCGTGAAAGGAAAATGTTTGTCAGAAATTTTAGTTTGTTTTCTTTTTTTTTTTTGGGAAACTGTTAAAGGTTGAAGGTGAGCAGCATGTTCTGTCAGTAACAAACGAAGGGACTTGTAGCGGGCAAAACATAAAAAGCAATAACATAAAACTAAAAATTAAAACTAAAAATTAAAATAAATTAATTAAAAGCCATAATCACCACAAACGAAAATACAAGAAAACAAAAATAAAAATAAAAACATTTAATAGCAACAAAAAATATATTTGCACTGAAAATGAATTAATTTCTCAAACTCAATTAATTTCAGTGCTAACACAAATAAAAAAGCATTAAAAAAAAAACAACATAAAAATTAACATAAAGTTAAAAAAAATAAATGAGACAAACGAACATGACAAAAGCAACATAAAGATAATTGAAAAGTGAACTGAATCACAATAAACTTACCTTGACCCAAACCGAAGGCACCATAGACACCCAAATACATATCACGACGTGCAGTATTTGTATCAACTGTTTTATCATTGGACCATTTTGTAAGCCAAAGACTTGAACCAATTTGGAAGCCTTGGAAGACGAAATTCAACACTAGAGTTGCAATCGATAAAAATATGCCAACACTCTTAATATAATGTTTATATACGGCAAATTCAACGCCACCAGTTTCTGATTTCTCAGTTTCAATCAATTTGCCTTCAATTTCTTGTTTACGCTTTAATGAAGCTGCCGATGCTGTTGAATCATATGAATCCTGACGTTTTGAACGACGATTACGATGACGTAGACTGCCAGTAGTGCTGCCTATTAAACTGTCAGCTGATGTTACCGAGCTGCAATAAAAGAAATAATTAAACATAGAAATAAAATTGAATATTATTGAAACTTACATGGAATCCGACAGACTTTCAGTACGTGCAAGCAGTGCTCTTTCAAAGGGTGCAACCAATTCAGGTTCATTTGTTGACAATTGACGTTTAATTTGATCAAGATCTTCTTGTTCCTCATCGCCTTCCTGCAAATGTTGCATTAGGAAGTCAGCGAATGCACCCTTATTCTTTAATAATTGAACATATGTTCCATTTTCTGTAATCTGTCCAAGTTTCATTACATAGATGCTATCAACTTGTGGCAAGAATGTAATGCCATGCGTAACAAGAACTCGAGTCTTACGGGCTAACATGCCCTTGGGTCCAATGACTTCTTCAAAGATGTGTTTGCCTACATGCGCATCGACGGCACTTAGGGGATCATCCAATAGATAGAGATCGGCATCATTATAAACGGCACGTGCCAATGATATACGTTGCTTTTGGCCACCAGATAAATTGATACCTTTCTCACCAATTTCAGTTAAATCGCCAGCCGATAATATTTCAATATCGGTGCGCAATGCGCAGGCATCGATAACACGATTATAACGCTTACGATCGTATGGTTTACCAAATAAAATATTATCACGTACAGTTGCATTTTGTATCCATGCTTGTTGTGGTACATATGCCATGCGTCCCACTGTATTGACCGTGCCGGAAATTTTTTCCATTTCGCCAAGTAAGGCTTGAATAATCGATGACTTACCAGAGCCAACAGTGCCAACAATGGCAACAAGATTATTCTTTGGCACCTCAATGTTAATATTTTTGAGTGTCAATTCATCCTCATCGCCCCATGAGAAATTACCATCGGAAATCGACATGGGATTTGCTGCAAAAACAAAAAAGTTCATGAATATATATTTATTTGTAATATAATATATTTATGTATAGACTTACGCTTTGAGGGATCGTGCTGAACATTATTGGGGTCCAATTCTTCACTGTTCAAGAATTTGTTAATACGATTAACGGAAACTTGCGTCTATACAAAAATTAAATCGATTAATAACTGAACTATCATAAAATATATAATCAATACACACATAAAAAAAAAGTTATAGTTAGTAAATGTTTGGATATTGGTAGGATAAATGAGGAAGAAATTAAAATTGAAAAAAAAAAAGCTGGAGGAAAATGTTTTGAAAAAAATATTGAATATCGGACGACCGAAATTTGTTGGTACCCTTGCAGAACTAAAGGTACTTAGAGAAGGTTCAACTAAAAGTAGAAATGTGAGAAAAAAAATTTATAATTAAATATTAAATTATTGTCTGAAACTTTGCTAAATACCCCGCTGCAAGGGTATAAAAATATGAAAATCAAAAAGAGTAATATGAATTTTTTCAATGCTTTTTAGAGAAACGAATAGAAAAAGTTTCCCAAATGCCAATGTCCTGTTAAATTGTTGAAATATTTGTTTTTAAGGACATTTTGAATATTTTTAAAGGCAGCAGAAATGGAAAAGTTAGGATAAATTAGTTTTGGATAAGTTAGTTAGGATACTTTGGAATAATTATTAGTGCTGGTGCAAGAGCTTCAAAAATTTCATTATTTTTTTCTTTTTTTTTTTGCTGTTTGCTAAATATTATAAAAAAAATAAAAATATATATAAATATAAAAATAAATTACAAATCACACGACGTCACAAAGGTAGAGAAAAAAAAAAACCACAAATAAAAGGAATAACAATTTATTCATATTTTTTTTTTCATTTTTCATTTATATAAATGATGAAAATTTACATAATATGAAAATTGAAAAAAATTATTATGAATAAATTGTGTATTAAATTGTAATATGAAAAACTTACTTGCACCAGATTGGTGATCAGCATGGGCAACATTGTTAACGGAAAACGAAGAATGTTGAATAATGATAATGAGACAAAAGTTTTTTGCGCATCAAGCACATTTTTTTCATCGACTAGAACATAAGTGGCAAATGTAACTAATGATACCTAAAAAAAGTAAAAAATTTTATTTTAACATTTCATGAAAGATTAATTAATTTTTTTTTTCTTTTTTATCAAAGATTTTTTACAATGTTTTCTAAAAAAAAAAAAAATATAATTAATATACACAAAAAAATGAAAAATGATCAATAAAAAAAAGATTTCTGCCCATAGCCGAAGTAAATGTTTCCTTTTTCCATATTAAGAGCGCGAGTTTTGTTTATGTGTGTGTGCTGTGTGCATTGCGAGGGAGTTGGTCTTGGCCAGAATTGGCTTTACCTCGGCTATGTCAACAGTCAGCATGGGTATAATCGTAAGCGGCAATTTCATGATATCGAACAGTGCGAGGCTGACAAAAACCTTTGATACGCTCAGCTTATTCGCCTCATTGGACAGCACGTAAGTGGCAAATGTTACCAGTGAAACCTTTTTTTTATGTTTTTTTTTTTTTAACATATTTTTTCATTTTTTTTTTTTTTTTTTTGGATAGATAGACACACAGACAATCCACGATTAGACCATTAAATCCATAATAACGCGCAAGTGCTGTAAAGAGAATTTTTTGCATAGATTTTTGCTCATTGGCTGAGCAATTCTTACCAAGAATGGTGCACATGACCAAAGGAACGATGTACTGGCATTCAAATATGCGGTGGCACGCAATGTAGCTATTTCCTTATCACGTATATCCAAAACTTGCTTCTCAAAGCTTGGCTCCCACGCGTATAATTTAAGTACCTGTAAAAAAATAAGTCAATAATAAAGTTTCTTAAATTCTCAAATATAATTCAATTGTTTCTCACCTTAATGCCACTGAGCACTTCATTCATAAGCTTGACACGTTGATCCTTATACTTCATTTGACGTATCTGATAAGTCTTAATGCGACTGGCTATAAAACCATTCAATGGTATCATTATAATCATCACTGCCAGACCGGCCAATACCGATGGTCCCAACTCTTGCCAAAGGAAATATAGCGCCAATGCAATTTGTAATGGTGCTGACCATAACATATTCAAATATGTTGTTAAATCCATAAAACGTTGTGCATCCACAGCCATTAAATTGACAATTTCACCAACAGTTGATTCTTTGCGTGCAGCATTTGATATACGCAATGCCTTGCGATAAATACAATTTATCAATGCCGTACGAATACGTAGACCAACAATAAACATACGATGGAAATATTGTGCCAATATAAATGTTTGTATGCTTGCCAATATGAATAATGCAAATGAATATAGAATACCCTTCCATTCTGGTTGTGACTTATTATTTTGTGAATCCTCCACATAATTGATAATTAAGCTCAAAACTTGCGGCTGAGCAAAAGTCAACACATCGGCAATTAATTTAAAGAATGAACCAAATAGAAAGATGCCACCAAATGATTTATATATGGGTGGCATAATACTAGCATTGCCTTTTTTACTGCCACCACCTTGTGGATTCTCGAAATTAACTTTGCCATTGCTAAATTGTGCCTTTGGCTCTGTTTGACGGTGTCCTGCCTTCTTATTGCGTTTGCGTACATTACTATTCCAATGTTTGGCAAATGTTGGCATAACTTCTTTACAACTATCCTGTGGTCGTAGATCCCATAGATCACTTTGTTCCAAGGGTTTGCGATAACCTTTCAATGCCATTGAATCGAACCAACGGTATGTAATCTTTGAAAGAAAACTTGCTTTCAATTCGGGTATTTCATTTGGACCACGTTTATATTTAGTCTGTCGTGGCATTCCATCGGCGAAACAATTAATAATTAACATGACGCATGTAAACGCAAAGAAAATGTAAAAACTGGCAATTTGATATTCTTCCCATGCAATTTCTGCTGACGTAAGATCTCTAGTAAGTGCATTACGTTCCTGTTGCAAGCGTACTTCGGTGCGGCAACGTGGTATGGAGAATATCATAAGGAGTAGCCAAAATAAGAATTGACAACCCGATGTCTGTACGCCATATTTACGATTTAACGGTATAAATATCAAAATCAATAACTGCAAAATGACAAGATGAAAATAATTAGAATACAAAACAAAGGCCGAAAATATAATGATTATTTTTCATTATTTTTCCAATTCCATTTTCTACTTACAAATGTTGCAATCTTAATAATTGGCGTCCAAATGTCAACAGAATATATTGGTATTGGTTTATCATCACCCTTTTTAACAAATGCCATAATCAGATCCAATACTGTTATGACCAATAATCCGATATTGAATAGTAATTTGGTTATGTTCACTTTTGTCCATGGTATTGACTTATCCAAACTTGCCTTCAGATAATAGAAATCGAATAGGCTGAATAACCAGAAGAAGGCACATGGTGCCCATACAAGTACCGTTTGTTCGAAGCAGGTTGTAAAATCTGGATTATCTGCATACCATGTCAAACTTGCGTTCTATATCGAAAACGAAAAAAAAACAAGTAAGAAAGTTATAGTTGAGTATGCTCGACTATATAATACTCGGTCCCCAAAGTTATATTATATATTTATTTAGCTCGTGCTAAATAATTATAAAAAACAAATTAAAAAAAAAATAAATAATAATCGTCTCGAGAATCGAACCGCGGACCTCATGCACGCGAGTTCAACCCTCTAACCACTGAGCCACACTCTTTACAAGTGTGAGAAACACTGAGTAAATGTTGCCGTGTGTGGGGTGAGAACAGCAAGCAAGCGTACGCTAAAGAGACGCCTCTCAACTTTTGGAATTTGAAATGTGTATAACTTCCATGTTAATAATCCGATCTGTACCAAATTTTTACACAACGTTCAGATCGTTTTTATCGATTTGTGGAGGCGGAGGGGGGCGTGGCAAAAATCCAAAATAAACTTGATCTGCCTGCAAATACTACAAGCACTTTACAAAAAAAATGAAGTCTCCAGCTCTTATAGTCTCCCAGATCTGTGTGTTGATACGGACGTACAGACGGACAAGCTCTAATCGACTCGGCTGTTGATCCTGAGTCAGAATATATATACTCTATGGGGTCGGCCACGCCTCCTTATGGGTGTTACATACATTTGCTACTGTCACTAACCCAATATACTCTTGGTACCCAATAGGCACCGAGTATAAAAACAAAATTTGTTTATATAAATTTAGAAATTAGTCTTCATTGATAGGGACAGCGGAGGGAAGGGGCGGCATGTTACTTACCCAAAATTTGGTACCACAAAATTCATCCATGGCAGTTGGTGTTACACTATCTCCCATGGTCGTTAAGCGACTTTAGTCTTTTCGTCGTGTATTTTACGCCTCCTCCACGTGCAATTCTGCAAACAATTTGACACTCTGTTAATCATATAAGAATACAAAAAAAAAAAAAAAATATATAATAATAATGAACTATTGTACTATGCGAAAACAGCTGGTTATGAATTTTACATTGCAAGAAGAAGCATCAATAACAAAATAACCGATAACGACAAGCAAAAGAGAATTTGTTATTTTGTTTGTGTGTTTTTTTTTTGCTATGGAAACTAAAGTGGCGGCAAATAAAATGGCATTTGCCAACACTACAAAATTGTTATCGTTCAAGCAATTGAGAATTATCGTTTATCAACATTGCCTAGCATTTTTTTTTTCATTTGCCGTGCACACAAATATTTTTCTTCCAATTGATTAAGGCAAAACAAATGACAAAAAACTTATATTAATAAATAATAATAATAATTGCATAAAACGTATGTGTATGATAAGTATAAAAAATATAAAATAAAAGCGCAATAAATATGTCACGCCGCGCCAACTTTATTGATGGCAATGACAATTTCCGTGAGCAAAATTTGCGTTTCGTGCGAGTAAGTAACAAAACGATAATAAAATGCGCAAAAAAAAAAAAATGCACATAGAGTTGGAGAGGGGAAAAATAATGATTATAATTTTTAATTAGAACGAGCTCGAGGATAACTTTAATCAATACTTTGGTGGACCCGATGGTAATGGTGGACCCAATGCTGACGGTCCCATGTCTATTGGCAACAGAGGAACAGCGGCAGCAGCACCACCACCACGCGACTCTATAATCGTACAGCCGACACCTGGTGAGTATATTTAATGTGTGTTTGTGTATCTGTGTGTGTGTGTGTACTTGAGATTGAGACCTTTTGACGTCGTCGTCATGTCGCAGCAGGTTTCCCAGTGCTGTGTGGTCTTGCGATCTAATCAAAAGTAATTCTTCTGTCGTTGTATATTGATTAGAGAAAAAAAAAATTAGTTTAGACTATAGATCTATTGATTGTTGATCGATGACACATAGAACTCTGGTACTTCAATAAATCTTATTCAATTAGAAAAAAAAATCTTATCTCAAGTATTAAAAACGTTTGACAATGATCATCATTACAAACGTTTCATATAACACATATTTGGTATTCAAAATTTCGTATACTCTATTTCTTTGCGTGTGTATATATACCCTGTACTCATTGGGCACTAAAAGTATAATGATTTTGTAACACCAGCAAATGTATATGAAGCCTGTAAGAAGGCGTGGCCGTTCCCATAATATATACAGTCGAGTCTCGATAATTCGAAATGGTACGGGGATCATTTTTTTATGGAGGATTTCGAATTATTTTCAAATTATTTATTGAATTTCTTTTCAAGGGAACAAATATGTTTACGAATTATTGAGAATTTCGAATTAACGGGGTACGAATTATCGCGACTCTACTGTATATATATTCCTGCTTAGAATCAGCAGCCGTATCAATTGAAACATATCCGTCTGTTCGTCCGTATTTTCAACCAGGTAACATGTAGTCGATCACATTTGACTTGATTTTCTTACTTGTTCTTACTTGTTTTTTTAGTTAATCTTAGTTATTTATAGTTCACATTTTTTATAGTTCAAATTTTTATTGTTTTTTTTTTATTATTTTTTTTTTTTTTTTGGAAAACCAGTTCGCGTATTCCCCACACTTGATCTTTTGCTAGTGTCATTTTATTGATAAATGTATGTTTAAAGCTTTAAACTTTAAGGTAAAACTTGTTTACTTTTCTATGTTTTAGTATGCTGTATTAAGATAAAACAAGAAATTAGATTTACATTTATATTTGTATGGTTATCACTTAGCAGAACGAACTTTGTATACTCTACAATAATATTTCACAAGTTTTATGTTTTGTCATAAAATAAATATCATTAATAAAAAACTTATTGATGTAGGCCACGTAATTGTTTTGTGATAGCAAAATTCTAATTGCAGAAGAATTAGAAAAAAAAAACAAAAACTAATGAAGATTATAATTAAATGCTTGTGAAAAAATTCTATAGATGAATTTAAATTTAAGCGCGGCTTTTGTTTTGTTGCAAACGTAATGACAAAGTAAATTACTCAACTGCAAGGTTAAAAAAAGGCAAACAAAACGAGTATTTTTATTGATTAATCAAATATAGAAACACACACACACATATACACACACACATACATAGAAACATACTAATTTATTTTGTATGTAATTAGCAGACAAACCCGTTCCGGCATCTAAAATATTTATTTCTTATGTAAGATTTAGCAATTTTAGAAATGTCAGCAACAAAAAACTTTTTTGCGTTCAACAAATATTTTTCTTCATGAAAGAAAAAAAAAAAAAATCACTTGAAAACTTTCATAATGTAATGTAAGAATTTTTACTTAAATATTGTTCTGAAATATGTGTCAAGTCATCGTGATGCTGTTGCTTATTAAAAGAGTACACTAGAGAGAGTGAGTGTGAAAGAGAGAGTAAGAGAGAGGAATTTTATTTTGCTAAAGAGAAAACTTTTCATATATCTTATATCTATGCTCTCTGTGTATAAAGTTCAGTAGCCTTCTTCAAATGATTTACAACAGAAATGGGAAATTTTTTTTTTTTTTATTCTTTTACAATCATTTGTCACTCTATTTATACAAACAAACACATGTTGATATACGTGGGGGCAAAAGCAGAATTTTTGCTATAATTATAGTATATAACATTTATGGCTTTGATTGCCAGCCGCTGTTCTCCTTGAAATGTTTGTTATCTTTACCTTATCGCTATTATCTATTACTTGAGTAAGAATCTCTTCCTGGCACTTACAAATATATAATATTATTATATTATTTCAACTTGGGAAATTCTTATTTCATTATATTATTTTATTTTTTTGCTTATCCTTTTTTTTTTTGAAGTTCTAATTACTATTATCTCAAGTTTCTTAATACGTGTTGTAGGGCATCGTTTTCTTATCCGTTATACGATCACTAAAACATATATATACACACACATATATATACATATATATATATACGTACACACGCACAGTTGTATTATTTCTATTTACTGTTGTTTTAGTTTTGAATTGCACTTTATAATTTTATTGTTTCTGCTTATCGCGCCGCGCGCTTTGTTTATACATATTTTATTTTTTTTGCATGTGTGCATATACTTGTGTGTGTGGGTGTATGTGTATGCGTGGCTATATATGTGTGTGAGTTGTGTGCGTGTCTCTGTCTCCGTCTCTGTTTGTGTCTGGCAACATAATTTTCATGGCCCTATGTGAAAAAGTTTAACTTTGGTTACTTTCAATGACGTCATTTAGTCATTAAGTTTTTTACTAAAACTAAAAAAAATAGTTCGAGCAGCAGCATAGAAAAAAATGTCTGCTTAAAATAAATCATTTGAACTGCTGTAATGCATTTAACTCGTATAATTGCTGCTATGTGTCATTTAATTTTATTCTTTATCAATTTAAAAGCCGCATCGAGCATGACGAAACAGAAACTCATAATTATCAACAGAGAATCGTAGCCCCGAAGCAAGCTGCCGACCGAAAATGTGAGCGCGCCTGCTGCTTCTGTTCACGTTATTTGATATTTAAAGCAATTTTTTTATTTATTGACGCGATTTATATGGAAAAATTGTTAGAACAATATAATATTTTTTTTTCTCTCTTTCTCTTGCTCGCTTTCTTTCTCTCTCTCTCTGTGTTTGTGTTTGTAGAACCTTTGAGAACAAAATTTTGTTGTTCTTTCTATGTTGTGGCTGCTATTTCACAATGTGTGTCAAATAACTTTCGCTCGCACTTGTTACGCCTTGCGACAGTAAGGCCGAATAACAGCAGCAGCGGCGTGTATACATATATGTTCGAGAACAATAATAACAACAACAACAAGAACAATAATAATCACAAAATAAATGCCACTTTATAATTACCTCTGCGATTGAAAATAACGTATATATAAAAAATGTGATATTGGTGGCAGAATACAGGAAAACACGCGTATACGACCGGCACTGGTCGAGCTACCAAAACTAACTGAATGCTAGACGCACATCGCATCGGAACTTATTTGTTTGAATTTTCAACGAGAAGCCCCAACACCACCACCACCACCACGCCCCACTCATTACTCTTTCTCATTCACCAATACTTTGACATGAAACATACAATTGTATTTTGTTTTAATCAGAAGAGCTTGCAAACTTGATTAAAACGTCAGCACAGAACCTAGAGAGAGAGGGAGAGCGCCCAAAATTTTATTGTAGGCAAAAGCTGTATGCTCCCGCGCTTTCGCTCTTTTTTTATTTTGCGTGTGCTCACACTACTCTCTCTCGCTCTTTGTCTATTTTCATTCGTTTGATCAATGAAAATGTGGTGCAAAACTGAAGCTAGACTTACAGTTTGTGTGGTTTAAGCCTCTAATCAAAGCTGGTCACACTGCCAATAGGAAATACCGCACGCTTGGCATGTCTTATTGACAAGTCATTGTCCATCGGCAATTTACGCGCGCACGCCACGAGATAGCAATAACTTTTGCGCATATTTGCCCTCACACCCCCATTGAAGAGTGCATAAGACGGAATGTGGAAAGAGGGGACAAAGCGAACAAGAGAAAATAAGTGCGACGAACAATTGATTGCCTGCCTTGGTGTTGTGTAATTGTGAAATAAGCAAACCGGCGGCAAATAACAACAACACGATCATATGTTTTTAACTATGACGTTTATATATCAATATTGCATACACGAAGATAATAGAACTACAATGTAGTAATACAGTAATCAATACATATGCATACATACATACACACACATTCAGATCTGTGTATGTATGTGTGTACTGTATATGAGTTATGCCGTTTGCTATATTTTAATAGTTACTATGAACTAAAGCTAAAGACTTGAAAATGTGTGAAAAATCACAGCGAGTAATAATTAATATTTGAATATAACACGAAAAGTGGAAGATAGTTGAGACAATTGTTGTTTACAAAGAGACTGCAAACAATCTCATATAAACATATGCTCAACTTAAAACAAAACAAAATACATATAAATAAATAAACTAATAAATACACACATACACAAGCACACACACACACACACACACTCATGCTAACTGAAAAGAGTTGCTCTTTACAATTTCTAAAGAGTCCACAAACAGTATGCAAGGTTAGCTAGCTTGAGTGTTTATGTGC